>WBNH01003737.1:38421-171890 GCA_013401255.1 Urocolius indicus | reverse complement strand
AAGATGTCAGCGGCGGCCGCGCACAGGTTCTGCGCCAGCGCCGGCGGCAGCTGCCCGGGCGCCAGGCTGGTGTCCAGCTCCAGGAACGGCATAGCTCGGCTCCGCTCCGCTGCCCGGCAGCCCCGCGCGGCCTCTGCCCGGCCCGGCCCCCGCTCCGCCCCCGGAGCCCCGGCGGGGCGGGAGCCGCCAGCTGCGCCCTTGGGCCGTGCCGGGCGTGCCCGCAGCGGCTGTACGAGCGGCCCCTCGCCCAGTGCCAGCCCCGGGCACGGCTGCGGCTCGTCTCTGCTCTACCCCGGTGGCATCCGGTGGCTGTCGGGCCGTTCGCTTTTCACGGTGTGCGCTGCTGAGATAGGTATTAGAGACTGTGAGACATCTCACCTTCGGCAGGGCAAGGCGACCTCTGCGATGTCCTGACTGCTCCTGAAGCAGTTTCTGGTGCCAGTGCACAGAGGGTTAGGAATGGAAGAGCAGTGACTTCTCAGAACCGGCACTACAAGGAATTAAAAGGCAAGCAGAGAGGTTTACTGTTTTATCCAATGTATGTAATTACCAATCTAGCTTCTGCAATCATGACTTTGAGCTCCCAAGTTGATAAAAGTGGCCCGATCAGGTTGGCTGACAGGAACAGCTTAATCTGTAGATCAGAAGTATCTAATCTAGAGATCAGAGGTTTCTCAGAAACTGAGCTACTGTCCAGTGAGGGTGACATGCGCTCGTTTACAGTAAAAGGTTATGAATTGGCCATCTTGATTAAGGCAACGCACTGTTGTGAAAATTGGCCCTGTACAATGTGATGTTTTGTTTTTTTACAGTTCTAGACAATCCTAGTTGAACTGATGCTCTTTTTTTTGTTGTTCTTTCTGGGGGTATTGCTTGGCCTTCACTCCTGTTAATGAAGACAATAGTGGCAGTGTGTATAAACTAGCCAGCAATAAGGCCAGAAAAAAGATTTATAGGAGACTGTGAAGAGCGAGACCCAAGGAGAGAGGGGCCAGGGCATGGCTGGCTGCCATAGTAAGCAGTAATACAGATGCCCCCTTCAAATCCAGGAAAGCAGCAGAAGAAATAACCCAGGGAAACTGGTGAGATTCCAGGGTACATGTACAGAAAGACATAATCTTGTAAATGAATGATCCTGAATTTGTCACCAGAATGCCTGATAATCTCTTCAAAGGCCAAAAAAACCCACATGACAAGAAACCATCAGAAGATCTCCAAAAGGAAAAGAAAGTTCAAATACCAGATGGCAGCAATTGCCAAGGACACAGGGCTGTCACAGACATATTTAATGATACATTACACATGGTTCTTGACGGTTCACCATGTGAATGGCAGATTGTTGGCGTCCTCTCAGAGTTTTTAAACTGAAGGCATTTGGTTTATTGTTTCTCTCTTGCAGTGGGCAATGAAAATGCGTGTAGGGGGATGAATATCCAAGCAAGAGAGGACGCTCAGCAGAAAGAACTCAGAAATACACTCAGCCTTTTGAAAGTCATGGTCGGTTTTTTCCTTCCTGCAGGCATCTGCAAGTGATCACTCCCTTAGCAATTCCACTCTCAAAACTATCTAAAAAAAAAACCAGCCACTTTCCATTTAATATTTAACTCAGTTCTAGACAATATTTTGTGACTGAAACATCAATAAAAACATATGATTCAACTGCTTTTTGGGAAGAGGATGAAGGGTGGGAATAGGCATCTGCCTGTTTGTCATTTTTGGTTGATGAAAAAGAGGGAGCCTTCAGTCAGGTCTCTTGTCCAAAAATTCCTGCTAATGCAAGCTGGAGTACACAAGAGAAATCTCTTCCCAGACAGGGAAATTAAATCTCTCTCTAGGTGCTTCTCTAAATCAGTAGTATCTAGAACAGAAATCTTAGTGATAGACATCAGCAGAGCATATCATGTTTTGTAGAGCTTACCATCAGACTTGTCACGAGCCAAGGCATGGCAGTACTGGAAGGAAAAGCAGCTGTTTGATTAGCAAGAGAAGCCATTCCTCAATTATTTCCTCATTTTGTCTTCTCTCTCACAGGAAGTGTCCTTGGGCAAAGATTTCAGGGTAAGGTTCAAGAGCAACAACTAGTTATGAACAGAAATATGCAGAGATGTATATTCCAGCAGCTTCTGCATCCTTTACAATTTGCCATTTCCAACTGAAGAAACTAGAAATGGTTGTATTCTCTCAGTTTTACCTCATAAATTGTGCTGCAGTGCAAAAGGGGTTTGTGTGTGTGTTTGTGTGTGAGCTACAGAAATAACCAGAAATAAACACAGCCAATAAAAACAGCTAAAAAGATCCAAAACAACTCTCTGCCCTTTTATTGCAATGCATGTGTTTCTCAATGCCACAAGATCCCTCTTATTACTTCAGCTGCACAGGGTGACTTGGTGAAAGTCCATCCAAAACAGTCTCAGAAGAGCATGTTTAGATTTGTTCACCCTCTGCACTTTCCAGGAGGAATGTGGACTGCTGTTAAGAGTATTACTGCAGGAAAAGAACTGCTGACATATTTCAAGAAATCTCTGTGAATGTGGTCAGTCAGTGTGTTCCCTGTATATCAACAGCTATTTGAAGGCTGTGGCCACCCTCTGCTTTTTAAAGTAGCTTGGTCTTTCCTGCAGGATCTGCAAGAACGGCCGCTGGCACACGCACTGGCAGACCAAGCACCAGGGAAACCTGGCCCTTCAGAAACAAAGGGCTGTGATTTAACTGAAGTAATTATCAAGATTCACAGTTGTGTGAGAAGGAACTTCTCATGGGAACTTAAAGGCAAATAGAAGTGTGGAATGTGCATGGACAGCCAAGCAAGATCAATCAGAAGCTTTAAAATAACAACAACAAAAAGATCAATGTCTGTCTGCACTTCTGTGACTGCCTGTGGTTCTGTGCTGCGCTTGTCTGTGCAGACACGTGCTGGGAAGGTGAGGATCAGGCACGTTTTGCACTGCTTGTCACTTGAGAAGGAGCTGCCAATGTTAAAAACACATGAAAACAATGCTCATGCTATCCAGGTCTCCAATGTCCCAAGTTTGCAGACTGGCTCAGACTTTGCTAGAAAATACCACTTGCATCTCTGCCATCTCTGAGAAGACCAACACTGAAATAAAACTCAGATGCACAGGTTAAGTGACTTCTAGGGCCTCAGCCTTTTGTATAGATTTAATGTTTCAGGTCTAATTCATTCATTGTCCCCAGTTCCCACCCCCAAAGATACAGGAAAGGCCTGGCTGAGGAGAAACACTCAGCAATTTCTGTGTTACAATTACAGTGCTCTGTCCAGTTACACGTAGAACTGGAGGTCAGAGAAGTCTAAAAACAAAAGGGCAGCAAAAGTGGTAAGGCAGGTTAATTCATTTCAACATCTTCATCAACACAGGTGCCAGATGCTCTTTCAGCTGTGGATCAATTTGAATGTTGCTCAGTTCTTTGATATTGAGGATCATCTCATGGGCCTGGAAGAAAAGCTCTTTCCCCACTGCATCCTCCACCCGCCTGCGCCACTCCATCAGCCTGGGTCTGTCTTCAAAGATGTCACAACCAACTCCAACAGGCTGCAGAAAAGGGGAGAGTGCAACCGTGAGGCACTGAGCAGCCACCTCTTCACCAAGAGCAGGCACCAAAAGTGTACCTGCAGGTACAAGTAGAGGAAGAATACTGAAGAGCTCACAGAGCAGCACTAGGAAGGAGGGAATCTCCTCTGGTTGGGTGCATCTGCCTGGGGGACACAGAAGCCTATTTTTTAAAGGGTAATTACAAGTCAATTCCTGAGTGCCTGAAGAGCTGTTAGAAGCAGCAGAGATGACTACCACTCACTCTGTGTGATCTTCAGCCACAGCATCGGAGACGTGTGGGCTGACAGTTCCAGGGACAACTGAAGAGTGCAGAGCATGGAGTGCCGTGCTGCGCAGCACAAACACAGCACAGAGCTCACAGCATTTACTTGAACTAATGTCTTAGTTGACATAATCCACTCCTCTTCTGCTTGCTGCCTGTGCTACTCTCTGGGACACGATGCTGTAGCAAAACTGAACTGCTGGTTTTCAGTCTCTGGGATATAGAATTTGGACAAAGAATCAGTTCTGGGCTGCAGGATCCAGGCCCTGATGGTCTGGCAGAGAACAGACAATTGTCTGAGCCTTGCATCCTTCACACATAGCATGGGCAGGTATCATCTGAAGAAGAATATTCTTGCATTATAAAAATATTATCTTATTTTTTCCATCAGACCTGCCTACTATTGCTTTTATATATTATCTCTATAGATTGATATATTCTCCAGAGGCTAGAAATAAAGTCATGATAAATGATGAAGGAAAAGAAAGACTGGAAAGAGAAAAGTAACAAGAGATCTGCTGCACACAGCTGGTTTGGGGTTTTTTTAAATGGTTTTCTGAACCCATTCTCATATTCTCCTCATTGTCTCCCAGTTCTGTCAAGATATGCTCTCACTCCTCTTTCTAGTGAAGTATTGCCACATGCTGTACCCCTCCCTGCCCGGCAGCAGCTCTTCTCCCTTGTGCCAAGACTTCCACACTCCAGCACTCACTTGCATCAGCTCCACAACAGCCACCAGATCTGCCAGAGAGATCTCGCTCCCAATGATAAAAGCCTTGTCCTGCAGAAATCTCTCCTCAAACTGCTTCAGGGAAGTGTACAGCCCCTCCATAACCTCCTGGAGCTTCTCAGAGGGCAGCGGCTGCCCCGTGAAGAGGGGAATCAGCACCTGCAGAGAAAGTACAGTTGGCCATCTTCTCATGCATCTAGTGGAGTCATTTGCACCCCATGAACCACCACTCATGGTTGTCAGTGACCCTACAGCAAAGCTGCAGGAGGGGATGATGCTTCACAGGCTGCTGGAGTTCCATGTAGCTCACGGACAGAGAGCACACCAGCAGAGCACATCAGCAGTCCTAAGCGGCTGATCTGCCATGACAGTAACCTCCAGTTGACGGGCAGCAACGCACAGAATGAAACCCAGGATTCAGCTTGTTTTGTGCCTGGCACTTGTGCCTCAGGAAAGACAAATTTCTGCCACAGTCACCCCTACTATGTACTCCATTTCCACTGCCTGCCAGAACGAGTCAGCAGGCTGCAGGCCCATCACCCCCCACTGCCAGCCACCCCTGCGTAACGGTGCTGGAGGCAGGCAGCTGCCTGTCCTGCAGGGTGGTGGGAAGGAGGGCGTGGGGTGGCTGTGGCAGGGAGTACAGGAGGGAGTGGTATGCACTGACACTGTCTGGGCAGACAGGAAATGGCATCTTCTGTCTGATGGTAGCCAGTGAGGCTGAGAGTGGGCAAACACCAGTTTTGCACCAGCCTTTCTGTGGCCTGCCAAGCATAATTCTTTAAACCACTACAGATTTTTCCAGAGTAATCATGTAAGTGAAGTCCTTGTTTCCACAGTCATGCTGGCAGGGAGGCTTAGCTGCCTTTCTGTGACACTTGTCAGTGTTCAAGGACATGTACCCACTGTGGGAGCCCAAGGTGCTTCCCAACTGTGCTGCCTCCACCCACCACAGCTACAGAAACACAGGTTATTTAGAGAAGCAAAGTTAAAGACACAAGTTTCCATTGGTGGGAACTGAATTTGTACTTACTGCCAGTACATTCAACAATTCAAGTTGTGATTGCTTAATCCAAATCAGGAGTTTTGCCAAATACATGTGGAATCTATTTCACCAGAAAATTCATGGCCAGTTCTGCTCTTAAGTGGTTCCAATTCTGCAAGATGGGATCTTTGGGTATAACCACTTGAAATAGCATCTTCTTCCTTTTCTGTACCTCAGGGCAGTTTACCTTCTCACACGTCTAGCTAATATGCCTCTTGTTACATGGTGGCTTTATACATTTCCCTATTTTCAGTTATTCTGAGAGTCTTGGCTGTATCTGGGTTATCAAATCATCAGCAGTGATGAGCTGGATTTCCTTTTCTTGCAGCACTGCAATAACAGCCTGCAGAGACTGGAAGAAACTGCTTCTTGTATGAATCTGACTCATTCGTGAGTGGCTTCTCTGTGCTTTCTAGACAAAACTTCAAAAGGCCTCAGAAAGCTAAATGAACCTTGATATGTTTTGTTAGGCACAAACAAGGACACAAATTTTCCACAGGAAGAGTGAAGTTCTTACCTGTTTACTGGCAACCTTGGTCTCGTCTGAAATTCCATACCACAGCTGTACTTGCAGAGCTGTATTTGCACCTGGGTCTCTCTCTCTTTCCAAAGACAGTTGCACTGTCTGGTGAGCTGGCTGGAATCAGGTGTCCAGCAACTCATCGGATACTAAGTGATGTTCTGCCTCATGGTGATTCTTTTAGCTTTGCTTAAGTGTAAATTGATCTGACCACAACAAATTCTCTGTGTCTCAGTTCCATCTATCCCTCAGCCCATTTCAGAGAAGTCCCCGAGTGTGCTGGAAGCAGAAAGCTCCTTCTGGATTTCCACCCTGATGGGACTGCAGCGACTTGTATGGCAAACACAAGCCCTTCTGCTTCCAGCAACAAAGCACATGCTCGCCAAAGAAGCAAAACTTTTGCCTGTGTGCACACTCTGCACAGCTGTGCTGTGAGGGAGAGGCCCTTGGAGGAAACACCCAATCTGTTATATATTCTTTCATACATCCAGGCAATGGAAGTCTGTTGGGCTTTGAGAGTTGCTGTACCAGACATACTTTAAGGAAAAAAAAACAAAATAGCCAAAGCTGCTTTTGCCAGATCCTGGTGCTGAGAGTCAGGAACACCTCTCTCTCTGATGGCTCCTCTCAGTGAGGCATGGCCAAGGTTTGTTATTTCAGCATGACAAACTCCCTCTGAATTGGGGCTGTTCAAATGCGCAGTATTCTGCTAGGAAAACATCACTTTACTGGTATTTTAATACTCAGTCTCCTTACCTTGATCCACATGGTCTTAGGAGCATTGGCCCGGATGTTGGTGTGATGCCACGAGAGATATTCATCCACCTGGGCCCGTTTTTGTATGTCTGAGGGGTACCAGTGGTCTGGAGTGTTGTACTTTCGACTCAGGTACAGCAGGATGGCCGTGCTGCTCACACAGGAACAGGACAGCAAAGGGGTCAGGGGGTTACAACACAGAACGCTTTCACCTCAGCTCCCTCTCCTGCCCCTTCTGAACTTGCTGCTTCCACTAAAAAGCACTGGATGGAGTCTAGGGACTGTTTGCAGGCATCTAATTCATGCTGGCATCCAAGGTGGCTCTGAATCACCTTATTTCCCATGAAAGCTTCAGCCTGCCAGAAAATCACAGCACTGTCCTATGGTGCAGAATACTGCTGGACAGCACTAGGGTGAACAAACAAGAAACCTCCATCACTATCTATCTGCAATGTTAACTCCTCTTGTTCCTCAACTGTTCTGACCCATCTGTCTCAGATTTGTGCCTGTTCATGTGCCTATGCAGTAAATGAAACTCAGTAACAGATTATGTAGCCTTTTCATCAGGTCTGTCTTGAGCCTGCAGCTTCCACTGAAGTCACTGGAAGCCTCAGCAAGGAGCCCTTACAGAATCTTTCTGGTTTTGCCCAGATGCTTATACTTTCACTAACTGGCAGAAGAAGTCAGACGGAAAAAATATCTTAGCTGTCTGCAACATTATGTAGACTGTTACTGCAAAAAGAGATTCCATGGAAAATCCTGTGCTGACAAAACCGAAGAAAAAGCCCTGCTATGGTGATACTGCTCTTGTTCAATTATTTCAGGATTACAACACCAAGAACCAGTCTCCATACTAATCTTATAATGTAAAACCTACATTCTGTCTCTAGATTTTCATTTGGCCTTTATGACTAACTCGGATAAACAGATTTTTTTTTTCCCTAAGGTACAAGGGATTTTTACAAGCTTTAAACTAGTTTCCCAGAAATGTTTAAAATCTCATTTTGAGGTAAGTGGATTCAGGGTAAGATCAAGAAGTTAAGTCAGTTGATTTGTTTACATTCTGAAAGGTAATTCAAACACAAAATGGAAACACAGCAAATGAGTTTGTAGTATTAAAAAAAACCAAAACATTAATAAATTCTGTGATCCTTCATCATTCAGTGGGAACATCATCTCCTAAATGCTGACCCGAGGATGTCTGTGTTCTTACCATTCTGCTAGAGTGAAGTCTCCATCCCTTAGTGCTGGTACCTTCTTCAAGAGGCTGACTTTGCCAGCTCCTTCACTGTTTGATGCCCCTAAAAGAACATGAACAGACAAGTGAGAGGTTAGAAGTGTATCTGCCAGTGAATGGTAAACGACAACAGGATGATCAGTGAGCTGTGTTAGGTTTCCTTGTATGGTCATATTTCACAATTAAAAGGTAATGAAATTGGAGAGTCGGTGTAAAAGCTCTGTGCAGTCAGGGCTGGCTGCACACCTGGCATAGAGCAGTTACTGTGTCTGTACAGGAATGCTGTTGCTTGACTCAAGTACCAGTAATATTTGCAAAACTTACTGAAAAAAGTCACTCCCTGAGGCATTTAGATACCACAGTGAAGGTAGTGCTACTGAAAACACCATTGTGGATAACCAGGAACAGCTCTCTGACTTCAGGACAGTGTATCTATGGCTACAGAGATGGGGGGGGGGGAACACAGAAGTTAGGATGAAAACAATTGAGCACCTAAAAAGTAATTATGATGTGCCAAGGAAGCAGAGTCTAGAAAAGTTGCATGCAGAGCATCCTGACCAGGGCATATGGTTGCTACTCCTGCTCCTGTTCCCCCAGGCAAAGCAAACACTACCACCCTGCTCTCCTTTCTAGCTCGTTAGCCTCTACCTTGGGTCTTCTTTGAGAAGTGCTTCTTTTAAATTCCAGTGTGTTAAGTCTCTTCATTGGAGACAAAGCTTCACATCCAGCTGCTGTCTGAAGGGATTCAAACCCATGTCTCCCATATCACTGGGAAATATCCCTGGCTACCTGTGGTGAAGGTGGCCTCCTCCTTAGCTGGGTAAGAGGTTCCACATGCACAGCAGAACCAGGCAGCATTGTCAGGAGAGGTTGGAAGAAAGAGTTTCTTAAGAGCCAGGCAGAAAGTGCAAGTTAAGACAAATAGCTGAGAAATGTGAATGTTAAAAAAATCCCCACAAACCCAGAAAATCAAGCCAGCAGGTGAAGTCCAAGGTAAAGGTGCCTTTTGCCCATGATTTATGTCACAAATACAGTAAAGCAAATTTGTGTACATCTGCTGTCATGTGGGGAGTTGCTCTGGGAAGGTGCTTGGTCCTGTGCTTTATACAAGGACTCCAAAGGGCAGTGGTCATTACGCTCTGGTGAGACCTGTAAGAGTCCAGGTAGTCCTGGGGAAAATGCAGTGCAAAGTTGCAGGTCCATCATGCTCACAACTAACTAGCAGCCAATTCTCAGCCCTAGCTGTCTGCTTGTTGTGCCACCTGTGTTCATTATCCAAGGTAGTGGGCAGCTGAGAACAAGGGTATGAGAAATGAGCAGTGGGTGAGGGCAGCCTGGATCAGATTTCAGCCTGCTTTCACTGTGCAGCAGCCCCAGCAGGAATACTGAACATACTAGTCCCCTGATGGGACTAACATGTCATTGCAGCAGGCTGGACAGTTGGCCGATGTCTGTTATACAGACTGCACTGCAGCCCAGAGACAAACAGTCTTTGCTGAGCCTCCTGTAGGGTCTTTGCCTATAGACATAAACACTCCACTGAGCTGCAAACTGATAAAAGCTTTCAACACTAACCCCAGGGTGCTTCACTGGCATTGATTGCTTATTGGATTCAAATAAAGACCAACATTTGCATTTGCTGTTTAGCAGAGTTTAAACCTGTGCTTCTCTTCCAGCCTTTTTGTGTCATGGAATTAGTCAGCCCACGTTTATGATCTCTGTGATGGTGCCTTAAGATGCTATTTAATGTCAGTTGCATCTCATGTAACCCTTGGTGTCCCCCAGGGATATATATACACACACTGTGGGTATTGTTGGGCTTTGAGATATAACTTTAATAAGCTGAGTATACACTGTCAAAAAGCAGAGCAGGCTGCACACAGGAGTAGTTTTTAAGCTTGTCATAGTGCAGAGAAGGACATTTACTGGTGGGTAAAAAGAGTAGTGGACAAGATTTTTCAGAAGTAGAAAGGGAAAAAAACCCACCAAAATCAGTCTATTTGCCAATCACATCCCTGCCTAATCACCTCAGCCAAGGATTTCCAAGTATGCTTTGCCTTAGGCAAGAAAGTAACAATTTACTGGGAAAATGCATTATGTAAATGGACAATATTCGTCTTACATAGTTGGACAAGCCTGAACAGCTGAGTGCTTCTGTAAAGTACACCCAGAGCACTCCTCGGCTGCCACTGGGACTGACTTGCTAGAAATGGCTGGAGGAACATTCCTTGGGGATGCACAAAAATAGATGCAGCACAGCTATGAGACAGCTCTGAGAGTAAGAGCTGCCTGTTCGAACCATTGTATTGGGGCCCCTCAGTAGAGCACGTATTTAAAATCACTCAGGTTACCCAAGGAGCAACTCTGCCCCTCCTAACGGGCCAAGCAGAGCCTCCCGGGGCTGGGAGCAGATTCAGCTCTGATGTACAAGTCTGAGCAGTCTGACCTGTCGCACCCTCGTCAGGCAGAGCAGGGCAGGACCTTGTCTGGAGAGAACATCATGGTGAAACCACAGATCAGCCTCCTCTGAGCTCTGCACCTCCTGCATCCGTGTCATACGCGGGTGCTCCCGCTTCCACTAGCTCCAGCTGTTTGCCACCTTCCAGGGCTCAAGCGTTTCCTTCTCTGAGAGTGAGCCTCTTCAAACACGGGCCGAGGTTGCCTAAGCAGGAGGGGACCCTCCACTGATCTGGAACACTCCGAACCGGCTCAGTATCTCGCCAGGTCCCAGAGAAGCTGCAGCCCCGGTCGGGACGCTGTTCGGCCGGACTGCCGAGCCGGAGGGGCGACGGCCGGGCCCGTGGACGCGCTCCCGCTCCTCCGCCCGGGAGCGAAAGGGCTGCCCCGGGGCCGTGCGAGCACACGGGAACGGGAACGGGCACGGGAACTGGCACGGGCACGGGAACGGGCCCGGCCTGGCAGCTCGGGCGGGCGGCCGGTTGGCGCTGCGGGGGACCCTCCCCTCCCCTCCCCTCCCCTCCTTCCCCTCACCTGCGCGGGGCTGCTCCGCGCCGCTCCCCGCCGCCGGCCGCTTCCCCAGCACCGAGTCTGCCAAGAGCCAAGAGAGGGGCGCTGAGGCCGCGGCCCGCCGGGGGCTGCGTCTCACCCCGGCCTCGCCGCCCGTCCCACCTGTGAACAGCTCCACCTGCTTGAACTCGAACGGGATGTTGTTGCTGCGGGCGAAGATGTAGATGGAGCGGCAGGGCTGCGAGAGCAGGTCCAGGTACAGCTCCAGCCCCATCCNTGGGGCGCGGGGGGCGCGGGGGGCATGAGCTGCCCCGGCCCGCAGCGTGGGGCAGCCCTGTCCGTGCCGGGGCTGGCGCGGGGCCCGCGGGCCGGCTCCAGGACAGCGGTGACGTGCAAGTAGGGGCCGGTCACCAGCCGCCGCGGGGAGCCGGGTACCGGGCGCGCACCCACAGCATCTCGCCACAGCTCTCACAAAGTCAACGCTCGTTTTCGTTACGAGTCCCCGCATGGATGCAGGGGACAAATGGGCCTCGTGCAACGTCTCACAGGCAATGCCGATCTCACACTGGCAGACCTCTCTATGGTTTTCAGTTTCAAAGATAGATCTTTGGTCACGTAGTGTCTGCCCAGGGCTGCAAGGCGACACCTGACTGGCAGTGAGGCGTGGATGACTTCTCTGTGGCCATTGCCTCTGCATCCTCAGTGAAGTGACTTTCCTCTTTCCCGGGTATTTGTCATTTCAGATTTCCACGCAAGCGGAGGGGAGCTAAAGAAGCTGAGACTGAATCCAAGCCCTTGTACGGAGCCCATAGCGTTTCCCAGTTGTGTGATTCGGGGAGGGTGACATGCTGGTTGAGTACAGGGACTTCTGGAACTCTGGGAGATAGAGTGGCTAAACCACTCAGAGCAAAGTCACCCCCAGTCAAACCCACCTCAGCTCAGCTGACACTTTTTTATCAGTGCTGTGCCAGAGAGCACGTACGTCACACACAAATCCTTGGAAAGAGCCACAGGAACCTGAGGGAGAGGCAACTGAACGATCAGTTGCTCTTTTACTTGTGCAAAGGATCGTTACAAAGGCAGTGAAAAGGCTTGGATGCTGAGCTCAGAGCTCATTAACCAGATAAATTACAAACTGGAACACTTGCAGGTGCTTCCCTTTATGTCACTTTGCCAAGCTTCAGCTCTGAAAACTGGGGCTTACTGTCAACCTGTTCAGCCGGCCAGGGTCTGGTGGACAAGCTCCATCTCAACATGAAGTATTGAGTCTGCTGCACCACACACCTGTGTTCAGAGCCATCATTCAGAGTTAGGACTACATGGTTAAGAGATTTTCAGTCTCTTGGCCAGAGCAGGGAATGGGGCTGTGTACACCCTTCAGTTCCACCACTGTACCGTTTATCCTCTATAGAGCACCTCACGCAGCACTGACACACAGGAAAATGAAGGCTCATAGAGTGTTGTGGCAGGTGCTGGAGTTATCAAACTCCTTCAGTGCAAAGAAATCCTAAGTGTTAGGGGATTGGGGATAAGGAGCACGAATGTGGTTCTGCACAGGTAATAGTCTGAGAAGTCTTTGCACTTCCAAAGGGTCACATATCCCTATGCTGAGCTACCATTGGGAAGAGTTTGTTGATCTTGGTGGGTAGCAAGATCAGCAACATGGGTTCACTTTGTTCCTTTATGGTTCAATTGATCCACTAGTCCTGCCTGGACTTCAAAGATCTTTTCATGTGCCTCCTGGAAACGCTCCTTAAGTTCTCCAGTTTGCTGATTCCTCTGCACAGCCCACACAACCAAAGAGATATTTTGCATTTGATCTATTAATGCATTTGATTGCATTATTCCTGGCTGTAGGCTAATTCTTCTAGCACTGCATTTTCATTTGGCTCCATCACCTCCAAGGCTGCTTTTCCTCCCTCTGCTTTCTCTATCAGCATTTTGGAAACAGGAACAACACAGAAAAGAAATGCAGTGAGTTTTTCAGTTTATTTCTTAATCATTTAGAAAAGGTCTCAGGTTGTGTGTCTACTTGTTAAACACTCCTCCCCAGTTGTGTATCCCTGCTTCATTTTATTCAAGAAATCACAGGCTCTCACCTATTTCCAAATAGCCCCTGGCAAGATTTCAGGAAATTGAGTCAGAACAACACATTAAACTGTCACTAGAGGTGTAACTCCCCTCCATACTCGGGTGAAAGGACAGTGGACATCAAACAGACCTTGCACTAAGGCAGACAAACCCTGCACAACCTGATGGGTTTTGGCAAGCAGCTCTTGGGGCTTCCAGTCGAGGAACTGGGATGAGCCAAGATCAAATGACAGAGATGAACAAAAGGGGGGAGGTGGAGGGATAGCAAAAAAGGCAAAGTACAAGGACATGGAGATGCCTTATCTCCACAATTTGGAATGAAAAAGCAAACAAGGCAGATGTATGTTCTACAACTCTATTGCCATCCAAGGAGTAGTCTGGTTTCAGGGGGGAGGTGCTTTGTCCTGCATGCACAGAGGAGCTCAAAATGCCACTGGTCACTGCACACACTGTGAGAGTGAACCTGAGGTTCAGATGGGCTAAGGGCAGGCAGAGAAGGCTGGCAAAAACAATTTAAAATCTCTTCTTGTTACCGTGGCTGTGCTGGAGTGAGGCAAAGGTTTTTATCCTTTGTGACAGGGGCAGCACAGCAGAGCTGGACAATGAGCTCTGAACATCCTCCCAATGTGTCTTTGAAGGCAGCCAGTCTCACAAGAGCACACAATGGCTGACCTTTAAGGAACTCATGCCTTATTCAAACAAGCAGAAAATTGGCTCAAGACATGGAGCTCTTGTGCTGCAAGTATCATAAATGAGAAGAAAAACCCCTGCTTTATTTGCTTTGGCTCATGTGGTGGTTTTTGCATGCACAGCAGCCTGATCTCCAAAAGGGAGAAGCTGGAGGTCATGCTGTGGAAATTGGGCAAAGCACAAGCGTGGTACTGGGAGAGCGCACGGTGAGGCAGCCAAAGCTCCAGCTGCTGGTGACTGAGGGAAGGAAGTGGTTGGTGGTGCAACGTAAACAGGCCCTTGTCTTTGGGTGTAGCACTGCTGCAAGCCTTCCAGGGGTTGCTCAGGCACCAGCCAGGCAAGCACTCAGCGCCAGAAGAGAGCTGCCCTCACTGACTTTGCCAACTGAAGTGCAATAGGCTCTCCTCAACAAACTTGCCAATAAAAAACAAATCAGGTAAGGAGATAAGAATCCCTGCCTATGCCAGTACTGAAATAGAAATGGGGGCAAATGTGAATTTTTGGCAGTGATATGTAGGATTTCCTGCAGGTTGGAAGAATTAGAAAGCAAGAGGGACCAGCCTGCTTGGCTGCTTTAGCTCAGCCTGCAGGGATGTGTGCTGCAAGCTGTGGTTCACAGTGCCCTTTTGAACCAAAGGGCAGGTTTACTCAGGAAACAAACACAGAAGAGACAGCTGGCTCATTCCCAAAAAAAACAGTAGGTCCATCTGTAAGGATGTGAGGCTGGTCTGAGCGGCCTCTTTCACTTTTTCTGAGCACTGTAATAACCTGACTTTCACTAAGATGACTGACATCTGACATCCGGTGTAGGACACAGCCATCTCTGTGGATGGTGTAAGCAGAGACAAACAGACATCCATACACAGCCAGAGCTTAACAAGACAGGGAAAACAGCAGCTCTGCAAACTGGAACCCTCCTCATGGCTTGTACCTGAAATGGGAGGTCACAGGACAGGAAGGCAGGAGGAATACAAAGGGACACAGGTGAGAGGTTGTGAAGGGCACTGGTGTGGAGGATGACCCCGTGGCCTCTTCCTTCCAAATCCTGATCACAAATCCAAACAGAGCTGCAACACATGGCAAATGTAACTGTTTATGTTGGACATTTTGATGTGGCAGAGGGTAGTGGAACACCAGCTGTATTGGAGGCATGACTCAGCTCCTATGTTTGCTCTGGGGCTGGCCAACACAGCTCCCTCGCTGGCCCAGCCACAGCAGCACTGGTCAGTGGAACTGGCTTGAACAGCTTCCACCAAGCAGGCTATTCTTTGTAGAACATGGCATGAGTCTATGGCTGAGAGTCTGTGTTCATAGAACTAACCCTGTCCTTCCCTGATGCTGGAGGCCTCACTCTGGTGCCTGCTCAGCCCCCCTGCTCCTCGGTACCATCTCCCTTTGCTTCCATGGGGATACAGCAGCCCCAAGTGGCTGGGTGCAACTTGAGCCCTCTCAGAGTCACCAAGGGCTGCAGCCTGGCCTGTCTCTTCTCTGGAGAGCAAAAAACTTACAATTGAGCATGTTGCAAAGTGAAAGAAAGATCTGCTCTGCTATACCCTCTGCCATTGCCCCTTCTACAGCACTGTGACCTGAAAAACTCAAAACAAGGACGGAAAGGGCAATTCTCACCTGGACTGAATTGCCTCTGCCTCAAGCAGATCAAGTGTCACTGGAGCACAAAAGAAAAACCTGCAGTGGTCAAGAGGGAAAAGCAGCTCACTGCAGTCTAAGATGTAGTTTTCTTCCCTTCTAAGTTACAGAAAGGCTGTGACTGAAGTACATGTTGTTTAGTATGAGTTTTAGAAGAAATGCTGAAATACTACAATAAGCCTGCACAAAATAATCCACTTTACTTAGAGTATAACCCCCTAATTCTGGCTGGTCTGCTTTAGGAGCTGATGCTTGAAGTGCTCCAGCAGTTCAGGTGCAATCTTATCAGCAGTAAAGCTCTTGGCCTTCAAGATGCCTTCATGGGCTTCCTGGAAGAGCTGCTTCCCCAGCGCGTCTTCCACCCGCCTGCGCCACTCTGCTAACTTGGGCCTCTCCTCAAAGAGGTCGTAGCCAGCACTGACAGGCTGCAGAGAGAGACAGAGAAACCCAGCAGTGAGTCAAACAGGACATTTACCAGGGATGGGACCAGAAGGAAGCACAGATATGTTTTTGGCTTAAGGCAGCAGGCAGCTGCCACACTAGGTGGAGTTCATCTCCAGTTCCTGGCTAGTAGAAAACAAGTGTTGTCATCAGCAGCTGCTGTTCCCTGGGATGTGCAGCCAAAGAGCACTGCTATGGCTAACCTCAGAGCTGTCTAATGCAGAACACATTGGTCCATGCACTCCAACATCTCCTTCAAATATCTGAACTTTCTCTGCCTGGTTTGTAGCATTCTTCCAAGGAATTTTACCCATGCTTCTATGGAGAGAACTGTCCCAAAGGAGGCGTTCCCTGGAAAATTCTATTATGGTTAAAGTGAAGAACATGATTTAACTCCACTATAGAATTAACTGCAGAGAGAAAGATATCTGCCATTAGAGGTGGTGGTGCTGCAGCCACACCTTGTCCTAGCCCACCTACAGCCCAGTGTGCATATCCAACAGCATGGGGTTGGTGCTCACCTGCATGAGCTCCACCACTGCTACGAGGTCTGCCAGGGAGATCTCATTGCCTATGATGAAGGGTTTGTCCTGTAAGAACTTCTCCTCAAACTGCTTCAGGACAATGTTCAGCTCTTCAGTAACACCTTCCAGTTTCTCTGGAGGAAGTGTTTGGCCTAGGATGAGAGGCAGCAGCACCTAGAAGGGAGAAGAAACAAGTTGCTTTTTACCCATTTCCCTCCAAACTTAGTCTACATCCTCCCACTGTCACCTTCTAAGAATCCCTCACCAGACGTGCATGATGCTAATCTCCTTTGGCAGATCAACATTACCGTCAGTCATTAATTCCTGCCTGGCCTTGTCTCCTCCCTCAAAAATCTGACATTTCAACCATAAGTCTCCTCTCAAGGGAAGGCTGCATCACCGGCAAGCAACTGCACTTTGTTTTCCAGTGGAGGTTTGCTTTTTCCATGAAGCTGGGCAGAGAGCTGTATCTGCTGTTAGCTGGTCACCCAGGATGGGTCTGCTCTGTACCTCAGTGCACACTTAGAGCTGTTGCTGCAGCATGAAGTGTTTGGGACATAGCAGTACACAGCAGCCAAGTCAATTCCACATCTAGTTTTGTTCCTGTCACCTGGCTTGTACATTTGCTTAGAAAGACCCTGCACGCAGGAGGCCCTTCCTGGGCCATGGCACTCACAGCTCTTACCATTTTGGTTTTGGTATATAATGGTCTTACCTTTGTTAAGAAGAACTTGCTCCCCTTTGCACGCACGTTCGTGTGCTGCCATGACAGGTACTCGTCAACCCTGGCCCTTTTCTGCAGGTCAGATGGGTACCAGTGATCAGGAGTCTTGAATTTCTGAGCCAGGTACAGGAGGATTGCAATACTGCCCAGAGAGCAAGGCAGACTGGTGAGCTCATCATCTGAGAATAAAGCATCTTATCCTTTCTTCTTCCCCCATATTTTGCACTACTGGACCAGCAGCAAAGCCAACCTGACTTGAGCTAGGCTGAGGCGTGGGGCACAGCTGCCAGCGAGGCACAGACATGGCCTGCTGGGACAATCACCCCATCACTGGTTTTGAGCAAATCTGAGCTGCAGAGTGAGTTTATGGCAAATGTGAGCTTCATGTTGCCTGGCAGCAGGCGTCTTCTATCAGATTTACTGCACCGAGCTCCAGCCTCCAGCTGAGATCAGAAGGGCACACGGCTGAGCTCCAGGCTTCAGGTGNAGAGAGCAAGGCAGACTGGTGAGCTCATCATCTGAGAATAAAGCACCTTATCCTTTCTTCTTCCCCCATATTTTGCACTACTGGACCAGCAGCAAAGCCAACCTGACTTGAGCTAGGCTGAGGCATGGGGCACAGCTGCCAGCGAGGCACAGACATGGCCTGCTGGGACAATCACCCCATCACTGGTTTTGAGCAAATCTGAGCTGCAGAGTGAGTTTATGGCAAATGTGAGCTTCATGTTGCCTGGCAGCAGGCGTCTTCTATCAGATTTACTGCACCGAGCTCCAGCTGAAGACAGAGTGCAGGAGGGCACATGGACAGGTATTTAGGTTCAGGAACACTGCCTACATGCAAGCTAGCTGCAAGCAGCAGGTCACAGATTTTCTCACCATCAGCACTGTTTGAGTTGCTACATGAGAAAGCTTCTCTTGAAACACAGGTTCATGTTACGTACAAGTGGTACAGATAGGAGGCAAACAGCTACCTGGGCTGGAGTCCCAGTGGCTGACTCCAAGCAGTAAGACAAACAGTGCTACAGTAGGGGCTTGGGCTTATCTGAATCTCACCTCTCTGTTAAGGTGAAAGAACCATCCCTTAGTGCAGGCACCTTCATCAGGACATTCACCTTCTGGAACTCCTCTGTCCTGTGCTGCCCTGAGGAAGGAAAGGAGAAGTTCTACTTGGCACTGATGCTCAGGACCTGTCTGCAAACACTCAAGGGGTCTCTGAGGACCATTTGGCCTCAAGGTCCTGGTTTTGATTGCAGTTATAAAGTCTTGTTCAAGTTTATAAGCAAACAAAAAGTGTGGCAGGGTGAATAGGGAGCTTGCCCTATGACGTCAGCTTATTGCCTGCATACCAGAGCCACCTCTTGACCAAGGTCAGGATGGTCAGGAGCCCTTTCATACCACCAGCACTTGTCAGATTGGGGCTCTGGCAGCTCTGAGGCTGTGCCTGGAGGTACCTGTCCTGTACAAACCCAGGGAGAACACTGAGTCTGCCTTTAAACTATTGTGTAGGTCACCCCTAAAAGACAGGCAGAATAAACCTGAGAGAAGGTGCTTTGGTCAGCTGAGCTCTCAGCATGCTTTGTTACATTTGCACTCAGTTCCAGAAGCCTTGTTTTATGTGACTCATTCATGACAGCCTTCCCAGCCGCTGGCTTCAGTCACACATGTGTACCCCTGTACTCAAGCTTCTCTACCATGTAGCCATGTCCTGCTGCATGAGTCACCCAAGACTCTCTGTGCCAGAAGAGATGCTCTGGAAGCAGTTTTAGTTTTCACCAGTATGTGGCAAACCTGATTTGTGGCTGTTCCCCAGTTACTTGGCTCACAGCTTGTCTCTCCCACTCCCTTTCCTGCAGGCAGTGTACAGATTGCACATCCCTGTCCCTGGCGTGTCATGGGGGAGGGAAGGATATGTAACAGCCCCCAGCTACAAACAATAGCACTTTTTTCCCCCCATGAGCCAGGTAGGAGGAAAGCCTACCTGGAAAGCCTAAGGTGCAATCAATGCACAGCCAAGGCAGGCAGGGAAACACCTGGAAAATAATCCACACTATGCCTGAGGTTTCTTTCAGTCCCACGCTGGAGCTACCTTTGTTCCTTTAGCAACTGCAGCCCCAAGAGCCTTCTCAGCTTCCACTGGTTTTAAGCATTATTTACTGAGGCAATTTTATGCCCAATACCTTAATTTCAAACTCAGCAGAACTCTGGAAAGGTCAAAGGACAAGCTTTTACCAGCTTCAGTTACAAAGAATGAAGATACAGATCTTTGGGCATTCTTTGGTAAAAACACATGATACCTCTTGGGCAGGCTCCTACCAATTACCAGCTGGTCTTTATACAAACTGAACCACCTTCCTTCCTTCCTCTCTCAGTGTTCAGGTCCCCAGTGGCTGCACTGTCTCACTCTGCTGCCTTCACAAGTCTGTCCTCAACCCCCGCAGACTAACTTGACCATGACCAGCCTGATCTGACAGCCCATGCAGAGTGGGGCTGGCTGTCCTGCCCTGCCTGCACTCTAGAGCCACCAGCCAGCTCTGTGCACGAGGACGCTTCCCAAGGGCTGTTAGCCCCAGCTAGGAGGAAGATAAATGCAGCTCTACAACTGCTGCTGCTTACCAGAGGGCAAATTTTTCTAAGGAAGTGCAATCAGAGAGCGAGAGCCACACACGCTGTTCTCATCTGTACATCAGTGTCCCACCTCTGTTGCCTTTTGTTTCTCACCTAAGTGGGGAATGGCCTCAGACCCAGCATATCCTGAACACTTGGCAGAAAAGCAGAGTCTTTTTGAGACCCCTTTTCTGCAGCAGTGGGGCCGATTTCAAAAAGGCTGCACGCTCTCCCAGAGCTGTACCTGTTGCAGAGCAGCACAGGCACCGAGGCTGCCGTGGAACAGCCAGGGTTTCTGTAGGAAACAGGGTTTGTCTCGACAGCAGGAGCCTCCCGCACGGCAGGGGCCACCGCGCCCTCCTGCAGCATCTGGCGCCGAAGGGGCCGGGTGAGTAACCGGGCGCGCCTGCTGGGGCCGGCAGGAGCCACCCGCCCGGGAGCNGTGCCGGGCCGTGCCGGGCCGGGCCGGGCCGTCCTGCGGGGGCGGAGCGCGGCAGCCCCCGCCCCGTGCGGGCGGGCAGAGCAGCACCGATAGTTCAGAGGACCGAGGGGATGGCAGGTTTTTTTGGGCGCTGTTCCACTGGCCGCTGCCACCTGCTATCTGAACGTGGAGTTGTCTTAATAACCATCCGTAGTTGCTTCATGATAAGGAAAAGCAAAGTTCGGCTGCCAAGATGNCTTACCAGAGGGCAAATTTTTCTAAGGAAGTGCAATCAGAGAGTGAGAGCCACACACGCTGTTCTCATCTGTACATCAGTGTCCCACCTCTGTTGCCTTTTGGTTCTCACCCAAGTGGGGAATAGCTTCAGACCCAGCATATCCTGAACACTTGGCAGAAAAGCAGAGTCTTTTTGAGACCCCTTTTCTGCAGCAGTGGGGCCGATTTCAAAGAGGCTGCATGCTCTCTGTACCTGTTGCAGAGCAGCACAGGCACCGAGGCTGCCGTGTAACAGCCAGGGTTTCTGTAGGAAACAGGGTTTGTCTCGACAGCAGGAGCCTCCCGCACGGCAGGGGCCACCGCGCCCTCCTGCAGCATCTGGCGCCGAAGGGGCCGGGTGAGTAACCGGGCGCGCCTGCTGGGGCCGGCAGGAGCCACCCGCCCGGGAGCCGGGGGGACTGCCCGGGGGGACTGCCCGGGGCCCCCAGCACTGCCGGGGACGGGCAACGCGAGGCCGTGCACTCTGCCAACCCCGCGGCCGGGGAAAAGCCTCCCCAGCCCCGCCAACAAGCCCCGGCCGTCCCCCGGCCCCGCTCACCCTTCATCAGCTCCACATNTTTTTTTGGGCGCTGTTCCACTGGCCGCTGCCACCTGCTATCTGAACGTGGAGTTGTCTTAATAACCATCCGTAGTTGCTTCATGATAAGGAAAAGCAAAGTTCGGCTGCCAAGATGTGGTTGCACAAGGGGCAGATCCTCGTTTTCCTCAAAAGCTCCTCCATAAGAGGATGTGCCATTTCTGCTTTGCTGACACCAGCCTGGGATGCGAAAACTGCTTGAGAGTCACACAGTGGGAACACATGTGCTACTTTGCTGCTATACAACAACTCACATTCCTCCTGGCTTTACAAGATGCAACCAACCTTCCTGACACCCATCCCTCCAACCTTCCCAGCCCTTCACTTTGCTCCAATAACATACTGCTAATGCTGGTGTACACTCATCTTGTTTTACTGAATAGGGCTTTCCTGCTCAAGGTCTTGAGGGTAGTTGCAGGCTGCAGCTACTTGGTAGCTCTAAGGCTTCTGCCAGGGACAGCTAAAAATATCAATGGCATGTGTCAAATAGAGATTATGGCTTGCAGTGATACTATCTGACTCCAGTATATTCATGTTAGACGTCAGATAGTTTAGTCTGCTTTAACACCAACCTAACAACAATACCTGCTCTTGCCACTTGTACTGAATGGTGGAAGGAAACAACATAGGCGAGAAAGTGACAAGGAAGGAACAAGACTTTTTATAAAAGTCTTCACACTACTGTACCCAGGAATCTTCATCAGACACCGTTTAAAAAAATACACAGTATTTATTTAAAAGTTGCAGTCAGTCCAGCCAGAGCAGCTCTTCAAACTCACTTCTGCTACAGGTACTGTGGAGGTGTTTTGTTTCTTTGTTCCTTCTCCACCCCAAACTCCTTCTGTTTGAGCTGCCTGCCCCCCAAAATTGTCCTTTAGTTGCAAAACCTGAGGCTTTTAATGACTTTTAATGGGGTGTTTAAGCATTTGCAGATAGAGCTGCTTGTGCAATAAGACAGAACCATAATCTGTCCCAGGTCAGAGGGAAGAAGGGCACAGCCCTCGCCTTTGCAACCAGCAGTTCCATCAGGCCCGTGCTGAAGAGCTGTGTACTGGCTCTGCATTAGTGGTAGTTTTACATACATCAGTAGGATATGATGCAAAATTATTTTTTAACCAGTAACTGGATTCTGTTCTCAGTGTCCTTGAACAGGAGAATAAGGCCTGCAATAGCTGACTCGGATATGATATGATTGAGGAGCCAACCACTCCGCTCTGTTCAGGGGCCATGTCTCGTTGTTACCATGCTGGGTAGCAGTCCATGACCTATCCTGCTCAGCAGCTTCAGTGCCACAAAACACAACTCCTCGGCTTCCATTCAATCAGGCTCGTTTCTGTGCTCGCTCATTCTGTTCAAAATGAAAGTTGAGAAGGTGACCAAAGATGTTCCTGTCTCAGAGTCCAACTGTAAACCCAGCACTGCTAAATCCACCACTAAACCATGACCCTAAGCACCACATCTATGTGTCATAAATACCTCGAGAGATGCTGCCTGCCTTTCTTTTAACAGAAAAATTCTTCCTCCCCTCCTCACCTTTTCTGAGTATTTCATAATGATACACCCACAAATGCTGCCTTCACATCGAAATGGAATGGTTACAGGACACTCATAACATGTGCCAGTCACGAGGTGCAAACAACTGTGCAAGCTGTAGTTCAATTTTTGTATTTTCTTCCCCATTTCAATTACCTTGATTGTCTTCTCAAGCTTACAGAGAGCTTCCTCATATTGCTGCACCAATGGCTTTAATGAGTTGCCCTTCACTGGGTTCTTCTTTATATCCTGGATGCCAGCATCCTTCAACATCCGCAGAAACCTCCGTTCCTGCAAAGCACCACAGGCCCACAAGATGAGACACCCACACTGCCCATCAGTGAGAGAGTGAGCACATTTTGGAGCATGCTGCCTACTCAGGAAATAATTGAAGTTTCCAAG
Source organism: Urocolius indicus (assembly GCA_013401255.1). Lineage (NCBI taxonomy): Eukaryota > Metazoa > Chordata > Aves > Coliiformes > Coliidae > Urocolius > Urocolius indicus. The sequence continues at coordinate 148,850 of WBNH01003737.1, read as the reverse complement.
TAAAAGCTCAGCTGACTGGAAAAGGTGGGGAGTAGTATGAACCTTATCTTTCCTTCTGCCCATGCATGCACCCTTATCAAACTGATCCCACACCAATGACACACCTGAATCCTAAGGACCAAAGTTAAAGCAACGCCCACTTCTCCTGCACGGGCTGTTCTTCCAACTCTGAAAATGGAAAAAGTAGCATCAAGTCAGTTTGGCCACACAGTCACTGCCATGATCAGCTCCAAGCATCCAATTCTGAAATTCTCTACATTTATGAAAGATTAATTCTGAGAGTTTTGGGGTTAGCACAGCAGGACTAGCCAGCCATTTGTTACAAAGGATGAACGTCTCCAGGACTCCTTCACAGCTGCTGAACTGCTACAGTCTTATAAACATCTAGGAACCCAGTAGTCAATGCTGATCAGGACAATGTTCCTAGCTCCTGTAAAATGTGTCTTCTGTAACAGGGTACTGGTTCTCTGCTTGAAAACTGCATTATTCTGTTGATGCTACAGCCTTAATTTTTATTAGAAATCTATTTGCATATTAAAGTAAAAAAAAATTCCAAAGCTAAAAGCCCTTTTTAGTGCATGTGACCTTTGCTAAATATTTGAAAGTAAACCAAGCTCACACACTTGTTTTGCTCCCCATGGCCTCACCGGTGAACGTATGTCCTGATGAACTGCGGCGCGTCGTAGTTTATTACATAATTCACACCTTTGATGTCAATCCCTCTTGCAGTGGCATCTGTGCTGATTAACCTGGTTTTAAACATATTACAGTCATTTTTAGGTAACATCTCTTGCAGTGCACACACAGGTCAAACACAAGTGAACACAGCACAAGTTTTCCGAGAGTTGTGTAAGTCACTCCTTATTGTCACTGGCATTATTGGCTGCCTGCAGACGCTCAAGCACCACTATGGGCTTGTCACCTACTGCTGTGTATTCAGTTATGGGGTGTTTCCAGGTTCTCCAAGCATGTGACACTACGTGTCAGTACATTCTACAGATGCAATCCACACAGCTACCAAAAATCACAAAGCAAATCAAACACATGGACAGAAGTCAATCTGTACACCAGTCTGATCAGGGACTTCTTTGGTAGGAAGCACTAATGCTGTATGTAGTTCCAGCACCAACATCATAGAATCATTTCAGCTGGAAGAGACCTCTATGATCATCGAGTCCAGCCTCTGTCCCAGTCCTATCAACCACTAGATCATTTCCGTAATTACAACACCCAACCTTCTCTTATCGCACTTCCAGGTATGACGACTCCATCACCTCCCTGGCTGTCAAGCACACATATTAAACACAGGATTTTGAGTTTGTGTTTTGAGCAATTACCTGAACAAGCAGTTACATTTACTGCATGTTAAAGACTAGCACACATAAATTCAGATTAAAGATAGATTAGAACAGGCCAAGTCATATGTAGGGTAAACAATTCAAGTTACAAGTCCAAGTCTCACATCCATTCTACACGTTGGTTCCTGCACACTCTGTTTTACAGAGGACTCTGTTTAACTGCCTTAGAAGGCTCTAGCATTTCACACTGGAAACAGCCTGTGCTGGAAGACATGCAGGAAAGTTATTGAAGATACTCACAGTTGTATTTTTCCTTGTTCAAATTCTTTTATGGTTCTCTTTCTCTCATTTGGAGGTAACCGAGAGGAAAATTCAGCCACAGAGACTCTACCAAAGGCTTGAATAAGCAGAAACAATCTGTAGGTGAATGGGATAGGAAGTCACTTCATTAACTCTGTAACATTACTTGACAGATACCAGCTATAGTGATCTCATGAATAGATTCACCTGTGAGAAGCTTCCCTGGAGTTGGTAAAGCACAACACGCGGGTGAATTTCATTGTCAGCATGAAATGTAAGAGAAGCAAAGGTTTGGAATTCAGGTCACAAGGCACGTAAGATTGCTGCAGTGGACAGGGAAGAAGTTCAGAGAGAAAAGTTACTCCTTGACAACAGCCACTACCTGCCTATGATCTACATAGACTTTCAAGTTTTACAAATGACTAACAGCAGCAAAAACAGCCCCCACAAAGCCACTCTTTCTAGAGTAAGTCATAGTTTCAATCTGGGAGGATACAATACAAGATGGAGCCAGGAAATCTGTGTTGTTCCAATGCTTTCAATTCTGCACAGCAAGTAACAACATGCACTGCCTTCTTGTCTACAGAGTGATCTGTATGTACGTGCCTTGAAATGCATGTTACACAAGTACAGTTGATAAAGTGCTAATTCATTACTATTACTTCATACCTCCACTCCCCATTGCTGATAAACTCTCTTCATGCAGAATTAAGGTTAATAAAAAAAAATGAAACCCTAGTCTTAACCAAATGCACACTAAGTAACGAGAACACAGATTCACCAAAATAGAGCTCTCTGGGTCATAAATACTCCCAAAGTCACTTTCACCTCCACTTCTGTCATGCAAGGAACCATAGGGAAGAAATATTTGTTTATAAGGTCAAAACATGACTAGATACCCCAGAGTTAAAACAAATCTTCAAGTGTAATTTACTCAAGAGAATTAGTATCGTACCGATAGCCCCTCAGGGAGTGTGTATTTCTTATTAGTATCTTGCTCAGTCTCTGTTCCAAGTGTTTTGTTCTCAGAATAGACAGACGTGAAGAGGCGAGGCTGGAACAAGTCCAGCTGCTGCAGTTTCTCTGGGTCCTGGGTCAGTGTGGCTGAAAACAGCAGTTTCTGTAAGGGTATCTGAGGATAGCAGCAGCTGAAATAAACAGTACATGGAAACCAGGCTTTGAGGATGCGGCAAAGGAGTTCTTCCACAAGCAACCTTCAGATAATGTTACAAGGGAAGCAAGCAACTGTTCCTGCCCCAGGCCTTTCGTGTAGGTTCTTTTCCACCCTTGCTTTATGGTGCAGTTCACAGACACAACTGATCAGAGCTCTCAACCAACCGCACAACCCGTGTCCACTACCCCTGCACACATCCCTCTCACCCACGTCCTCATTCTTAGTTGCTCCCTTCCTTGGTCACTGATCTCAGTTTCTGACACATCTCTACCATGCTGTATAAAAACAGCAGCTGCAGACAGATAATTGCAAGAGTTTTCCTTCGAATCGATTACTCAGCTTGCCACAGGGCACTGCTATAGTCATTGTGCAAATGAATCAGACTTTGTAACATTTGTGCTCCTTTAGTCTAGTTAAGGAAAGCCTAGAGAATACAATACTTAGGCTTCAGTCTGAAAGACATTTTCTAGTATCAGCTGTACACTGCCTGCCTTTCAAGCTTTGAAAAAGCACCTGCCTTACTTTGGCAGACATTTCTCAGAGCAGCAAGCTTTGGGTGTGCCTGTGAGAGCACTGTGAAGCATGGCACGCACATCGGAGTGCTGGTGTCTGTGCTACCAGTTCAAAGAAACGCACTCTGCAACTTACCTGGCTGCTGTTACAGGCCCTGGTTTGGTCCTCTGGAAAAGCATATTGGAGCCAGAATGATGTTCTACTTGGAATGCAGCTTTGACAATCTGGTTCAGACAATTCTGGTGCATGTCATCGATCATACGGTCAGCTTCATCCACGATCTGAGTTCACACGGATGAAAAGCACCACTCGTCAAGTACTGCCTAGCACTAGGGAGCTCTATTTTCCTTTTTTATCTATAACAAGTGACCCAGAATTTAAGATAATAGAAGGTTCTGGTCAATAGCATTACTTTCTTTGCCAATCTTTCCTCAAGTGGAAGGCAGAAGTTCCTACCCTAAACTGATTTTGTATTTCAGTGACTCAGTAGCTAGTCTGACACTCAAACTACACACACGATCACTTGCATATAAATCCAGTCCATGTCTCTGAACAAGAGATAAAACTCTCCACATCCTAAATAAGATTGCAACTATGTCTCTGCACAGACTCCCATATGGTGGAAACTACTACAGTCTGATAACTTACTCTGAACTTGACTAATAAAGCTTTACTCTGAGTCTGTTGTAAGAGGCTGAGAGACCAGAGGAAGTGGGTGTCACGAGTTGGAATAAAATATCTCATCTTGAGACTGCTGCCTGAGCAATTTGGAGCGTAGGCCAGGCCCATAAAACAGCTCCAACAGAGATGAAGTTATGTTCCATGCAAGAACAAAGCAGGAATTACAGCTGTACCGGACACTGTACAAAGAGGGGAGACCTGTGAATTTGACTCACCAGAAAGCGAAGCTGCGTCAGACTGAATCCCGGGGTCTGGTTGATGTGATCTGTGAGCCGCCCTGGTGTAGCCACAATAATATCAGCCAGGCTGCAGTAGCCCGTCACTCTGAAAGAACAAGGAGCCCATCAGTAAGCTTCTCCCAACACCATAAAGCATTTTAACAGAGATCCTTGGTCAGCAGACCTTAAGATTTCGTTACTAGTCAATTAGCTATCCCCAAATGCACTTTGGAGAGCACACAAAGCCAGTGCTGGGCACCAAACCCTGTTGTCTATTCTGCTGCCTCATTGTGCTGCTCTTAGAAAAGGGTGAATTGCAACAAAATCTGCTAACAATCATTTGTCCCCGTGGGAATAAGGTAAATGCTTGCATTCCGCTCAGCTGGTGAAGAACTCTAAAAAAATCTAGTGAAATGTAACAATCACAACAAAGGGGTAGTAACAGGCACTTTGACCAAGACAGAACAACCAGTGTCTAGCATACAAACCCATCATCCAAACCCATTATTGCGTGACAGTGATGCAACAGTCATTACTTTGACCTCTGATTACTGAGATGAAGTGAATTTACAGTCTCTATAAATCTTATCAAAAGATCTTTTAACCTACTTTTTCTGGACAAGCATCTCCTGCTCCTTTGCAAAAGATTTCTGGCCAGTTATCAAAACGACCTTCAGACTTGTCCCATCAGTGTAAATGTTGAACACTTTACTCACCTGCAAAGAGATGGGCTTTGTTAGCCACAACAGTAAAGTCAAAGTAATACTTTCCATTATGCTAATGACATTAAACCCACCTACAGGCCTTCAACCTGCTTCACAAAATAGAGAAGCAAAGTACTGGCTGCACCAGCCTTTGCCTTGGCTCATTTCCACCCAGAGAGAAGGTGAAAGAGCCACATACCTGTTGTGCCAGTTCTTTGGTGGGCAGAACAACCAGAGCTCGTACGTGGCAAACTACTCGATCTAGCAGAACCTGCCAAAACAAAAGCCAACTGAGTCCCTGCAAGCAGTGGAGAGAGAAGGGGGTTCTTGGATCTAACCTAGTGAGAAGATATGGGCTCGACACATCCTTACAGAGCTTTATGTTTCCATTTTACTTCCCTTCACCCTCCCAACTCCTCATGCCATGGCTGGTGTCTGAGAAAAAGAACAGGATGAGGAGATGAAAGAGGCTCATACAGCTCCCTCAGACAGCTCTGAGCTAAAAATATGCTGATTTGCATCCACAAACATCTTCTTTCTGACCCACTTTTTCTTGAGCAAAAGCAACTCCAGCATTTTCCCTACAGACTTTTCACTGGGAGTAAACTCACCTGTACTATGGGTATGACAAAAGACAGGGTTTTACCACTGCCAGTAGGTGCTGAGACACAGATGTCTTTGGGGCGGTATCCTCCCTGCCCCAGCAAATAGCCGTTGGATGCACTCTGCAGAATAGCAGGGATCACCTCTGCCTGAACTGAACAAAACAGAACCAGACATCAACTACAGAGTTAACTGGACTAAGTGCATCCAGAAAAGCAGTTATATACAACGAATATGTTTCCATGCCTGTGCTGATGTTGCTTTAGATGTAAGAAAGGAAAATAATCAAAACTAGTTGTTAACAAGGACGCTACCAGGTTCTCAGAGATTAGCAGCAGAGGTAGTAGAAGGTGAGGAACTAAAACAAGCCTGAGATCGAGGGGGGAAATGGCATGACACAAGTAAGACATTCCCCTCTTGTCAGCTATTACTTCCAGCCATCATCACATTTTGTGGTGCTACAGTTATGACCAGGTAGCTTCAGTTAGTCAGCCCTGGGAAAGCTTTGAAAATCAGTACAACGACTTTGATGCACTGAACTTGGTTTTGTTGTACATTTTACTTCCTTACATAAAACACAAAGCTACAGACTGCAGGAACTGCATAAGTAAGTTTAGCAAGAAACAAAAGCACTGTCAAGGTACCTGGAAAAAAGGACTCTATCCCATTCATCTGCAGCTTTTTCAACAGCCGAGGATGAATTCCTGGGACATCTCCAATCGGAACTAGATTGTCTTTGATACGTTTTTGCACTAGTCTGGGTTGAGCAAGCCACTGTGGTAAGAAGGGCTGAACCTAAAGTGGGGGAGAGGAGAACAACAAGGCGTTTCTGCTGTCAAACAAACAATACCATGCATAAAGTAAGCTGGTAAGATGCAGGCTCTTTCCTGACCATCATCAAAATTCAGTCAAGCTTGTTACCTTCTGCACTAGCTTTCTGTCATAGTCTCCAAGAACCAGCAAACTGGAGGGTAGAGGATTTGCCTCTTCCTCTGAGGCTGTGAAGGACAGCTCCTCCTTTGTGCTTTCATTTCCTTCAGCTGTTCTATTGTTTTTCCTTGTTTCAGCTCCCTCTGTTTCCACAACCTCCTTCTTCCTTGGAGATTTACTTTTAAGGTTGCTTCTGTTTTCCTCTTGTTTGATGTCTTCTTCAGAATCTGGCAGTTGCGTAACAGGAACACAAAGATACAGGTCAGACTACGTTACAGAGAAGAGACGGAGGGAACATTTTACACTCCAGGACTTAAGCCAATAACATGCAAATTCCTCTTTCTTCCTAAACTGAAGTGCAAAAGCTGAACATTTATCTGTTGCTATGGAGGCAACTTCAAACTGAGGTGACATTCTTCCCACATTCCCTTGGACTAAACCAGTCCTGAAAGTTTACAATAAGGGGCTTTCTCCTAAAAACAACAAATTAGGAATGTATTAAGCAAAGGAAACCAAAATTTACCAGCAGGTAAATTCAGCAAGTTACTCAAAGGGCAACTTGTAACTAGCTTTCCATTGAGAACTGCTGACCTCACCAAACCAAAACCCTACAGCCTCAATCTATCCTTACCTGCTGCAGTCCTCTTTCGCCTTATTTTCGGTGTTCTGACATTTTCCTGCTCCTTCTCCGAGGCTGTGCTGCCATCTGCCGCCTCCTCGCTATCTGCCCCTTCTTCGGAAGACGTGTGAAGCTTTTGTTTTTTCTGTATCTTCCTCCGTCCTTGCGCACAGGGCTGCTCCTCACTCTCTCCCTTCCTCTTCCTCTTCCCTTCCCCAGGCTCGCCCCCGGGGCTCGGCCCCGCTTCGGCTGCTTCTGACGGGTCACCTTTCCCTCCCTCCGGCTTTGCCTCCCGCTGCTTCTGCAGCTGTCGGGCCTTGGCCTGCCGGCGCAGCCGCTCCAGCAGGACCCGAGCCCGCTCCGCCGCCTCGGTCCCCTCTTGCTGCTCCTCTTCCCCGCCGTACCTGAAACGGCCCACACAGAACCTCCTCAGGCGCGCGCCGCCGGCCCGCCCGCCCGCCCGCCCCCTGACTCCGGCCTGGCCGGGCCCGCCGAGCCTCCCCGCTCCCGCTCCCGCCGCCACCCCGCGCGGGGCAGTGGAAGGGCGGCGGCGGCCGCCGGGGCCCGCGCTACCTGTGGATGCAGAACAGCGCCATGGCCGCGCCGCGCCGCCCGGGCGCACGGAGATGACGTCAGCGGGCACCGCGTGGCGCGAGGCGGCGGCGGAAGGCTCCAGAAGGCGCGAGGGCGGGGCGGGCGCCCCCTGCTGGCCGGGGAGCGGCGGCCGGCGGGGCGATAACGGTGCCGAAAGGCCGCGGGGAGACACGTAGCTCAGCCTTGACCCCGGCGAGCGGGGCCCAGCTCCAAGATACTGAGGCCCAGGAGGGCACAGCATCCGCGCGGACACAGGCGGCAGCGTAAGCCGTGGGGATAAGCAGCCTTTGGACACTGGGAGCAAGACGCCGTGCTGGCTTGCTTGGCCCCACGCTGCTGAGACATTGTTAGAAGAAAGGCTCCCTGAAACGGGAGGCACAGAGCTGTCCCAGGGGCTGCTTCTGCTGTGGCAGTGGAGGACACAGTCAAAAAAAAAGCCCAACATCAAAACTTGGAACGATGAGAAGCCCTGAAAGCATCTACAGGCTCTGGAGCCCTTCATGGTAAAAAAAACCAACCAACCAACCAACCAACCAACAAAATCACCCTGGAGTGCTGTCAGGTACTCACCACACAGTCTACCTGTACTGTGACATACCATGTCTGAAAAACAGAAGCAAATCTAAAGCATTCCTTCTGTTTGCTTTAACTATCAAAGTTAAACATCTATTTGCCGGTTGCCCAACTCCATCCCCAACCTGCCAAAGCTTACACCAGACAGCTTCCTTCTAAATCTTTATTTGTTTTCTACACAGAGAAGACAGAGGACCGTTGAAGCAGCAATATTTTAAACACACTACCAAGGAGCCATCAATCTGTGAGAGGGCACAAAATGCAACACCGGGCCATTTGTGTGGTGGTCTCTGCTAAAGGGCAGGACGAGGGTTGGTCCAGGAGCAGCTTCTTCAGACAGATGGGAGAGCTCTATGCAAAGGTGGAGCCATTCCAGCCCACATTGGCAGCGTTCACATCAAAATAGTTGATGTACACCCTGCAGAAGAGGCACATTAAGAAACAAATAACCGTATTAACTAATTTATAAGTAATGAAACAGGACAACAGGACAGTGCTTTCCGTTCCTCAGAAGCAATTTCAAGCTTCAATTTTAGTGAAAGCTAGCTAACTTCTCTGGTGGAGCTTCCAAACAGTCGAGATTCCTCACAATCCCTGGAGCTGTACTTTTGTTTTTAAAAATACAAACTCTTTTTCAGCCCAGACACCAGGCAGCCTCTGCTTATCAGCCTGGCAAGAATTTCCGGCAATCAAAACTTTTTGTTCCCGAGTGCTGCAATCCTTCACATGTGTCAGGCAGACAGGCAGCCTTATGAAAGCCAAGCAGGCCCTCGGGGCTGGCTCTGCACTTCTTTCCAACCCTGGCACGGTCAGTGGCTCATCCTGCCCATCACTGCTGTAAGCAGCCACTTTCCCAAGCTCCACAGCAGGCTTCGAAGTAGCAGTTCACAGCCTGATGGCTTCTACTTTGTCCTTCAGCTCCAGCCTGTCACTGCAACTCCACTGTGCTTTCAGCCTCCCCTTACCAGAGGATAAGGCATCACATCTCGGAGGGAGGCGACATGCTGTACAACTTGTCAGCCCTCTGCTATTTTTCCCCCTACTCTGAGAGCAGAAACCCACTTAACAGAGGACTCAAAGGGAAAGATGTAGGCATCAAACTCTGAACTGGTCATAAGAACACTTCAAATGACCACTTGGTATTTTCTTAAACACATGGACTTATTCCTGGCTTTTTGTATTTGAAACAAACTTCTCAAAGCAGTTTCAGAAAGCCGAATAAATAAGGTTAAAAACCATGTCCCAGCCTTACCTGTCTGCAGAAACATGCAAGTGCTTAGAGATCAGATCACACAGGAGCTTGGTGTAAGTCTTGTTCTGCTGCCCTCCTATTTTGCCAATGCTGTAAAGGCTGCAGAGAGCACAGGGATCCGTGGAGCCCCCAAAGGACATCATCTGATCAGGTACGATGTGCACAGCAATGTACTGTGGGAAGAGAACAGTTATAGCATGTCTCACCCTCCCTCTGCCGATGCAAACTTGCTTTAGGTACCAACTTTAAACAGCGCAGTTGTGTGCTGTATTGTGGCCCAGGCAGCTCCCAGCGCTGCCCTCCCCACGCTTCCCAGCCTCGGGCGCTGCGGGCCGCAGGGGTGGCACAGCAGCACACGCTGCGGGCTCCCCTAAGCCTGGCAGCCCGCAGGAGAGGCCGCCGGTACTTCAGATTTGCCAGAGACTCCCCGGCCTAGCAGATAACAGCCCCTTTCCCAAGCGTGCGGCCGGCACAGCTCCGCGATTGAATTCGGGCTTTCTGCGCACACGCACAGGGAAATCTCAGCCGATGCTGTGTGCTGGAGCACGGAGCTGCCTGTAGCTCACTCCGGGCGCTGCTCCGGGCGCACGGGCTCCGGGATCGGCGGGGCCTCGGGGCACGCTGCAGCGCAGAGAGAGGCGACGGGAGCTTCCAGCCGCAGCGGCTGCCTCTGCCCCGCGGGAACAGGACGGGGCACGGGCACGAGCCCTTTCCCCGGAGCATCCCGTCGGTGGCCGTTGCCCTTCCGCCTCGCTCTCCATGGGCCAAGCGGGCGCAGCCCCGCAGTCTCCCCGCCGGAGCCTCCCCTGGGCGCCGGCCCCGCCGACCCTCCGCTGCGCGCCGCGCACGTGCTCGTCCCCATCCCGGGGCCCGTCCCCGTCCCCGTCCCCGTGCTGCCCCATCCCGCGGCCCGTCCCCGTCCCCGTCCCCGTGCTGCCCCATCCCGCGGCCCGTCCCCGTCCCCGTCCCCGTGCTGCCCCATCCCGCGGCCCGTCCCCGTCCCCGTCCCCGTGCTNCCCGTCCCCGTCCCCGTCCCCGCGCTGCCCCATCCCGGGGCCCGTCCCCATCCCCGTCCCCGTCCCCGCGCTGCCCCATCCCGCGGCCCCGCCGCCGCCCTCACCTGCGCGGGCTTGCCGGTGGCCTTAGCCAGCTGCTGGGTGAGGTCGCCCAGCAGGCTCTCGGGCACGGCATCCTTGCAGACGTTGGTCTGGATGGTGAACATGGGCATGGTGGCGGTGGTGGCGGTGGCGGCGGCAGCGAGGGCGACAAGAGGAGCAGCGGCAGCAGAGTGGAACGAGCAGACGGCGGCTGCGCCTTTAGTGCGCGCGCGGCCGCGTCGGTCTTAAAGGGGCCGCGGCCGGTGGGGAGGGGGAGGGAGAGGGGTGTGGGGAGGGGTTTTTGGCTGATCTGCTGCGGCTTTCGGCTTCCCTCACGCGGCAGCGTCTGGCCTAGAAACCTCCGCCCTATTCGCCGTTATTCATGTGCTTCGTTACTACCACTGAGCATTTTTTGAAGGTGTATTACAGGCCCCGCATAACCTGGTATCAAGGCAGGTGGTAAAAAGCTGTAGCGCTGCCATCGGCGTTTTCAGGATCAGGGATAGTGTGTGGGTAGCTTTAACACTACGTAAGCAGAAGCATCTGAGTTGCTGGCATGTTAATTATTCTCTAACTTTTTTTAGTCAAATCGAAAGGTGGGAAAAAAAAATGAGGAGTAATAAGTGACTTTCACTTTGACTAAAAAAAGTTAGAGAATTTTTCTGCTGGAAAAAGGCAGAAGTGGGGGTTTTTGNCCCGTCCCCGTCCCCGTCCCCGCGCTGCCCCATCCCGGGGCCCGTCCCCATCCCCGTCCCCGTCCCCGCGCTGCCCCATCCCGCGGCCCCGCCGCCGCCCTCACCTGCGCGGGCTTGCCGGTGGCCTTAGCCAGCTGCTGGGTGAGGTCGCCCAGCAGGCTCTCGGGCACGGCATCCTTGCAGACGTTGGTCTGGATGGTGAACATGGGCATGGTGGCGGTGGTGGCGGTGGCGGCGGCAGCGAGGGCGACAAGAGGAGCAGCGGCAGCAGAGTGGAACGAGCAGACGGCGGCTGCGCCTTTAGTGCGCGCGCGGCCGCGTCGGTCTTAAAGGGGCCGCGGCCGGTGGGGAGGGGGAGGGAGAGGGGTGTGGGGAGAGGTTTTTGGCTGATCTGCTGCGGCTTTCGGCTTCCCTCACGCGGCAGCGTCTGGCCTAGAAACCTCCGCCCTATTCGCCGTTATTCATGTGCTTCGTTACTACCACTGAGCATTTTTTGAAGGTGTATTACAGGCCCCGCATAACCTGGTATCAAGGCAGGTGGTAAAAAGCTGTAGCGCTGCCATCGGCGTTTTCAGGATCAGGGATAGTGTGTGGGTAGCTTTAACACTACGTAAGCAGAAGCATCTGAGTTGCTGGCATGTTAATTATTCTCTAACTTTTTTTAGTCAAATCGAAAGGTGGGAAAAAAAAATGAGGAGTAATAAGTGACTTTCACTTTGACTAAAAAAAGTTAGAGAATTTTTCTGCTGGAAAAAGGCAGAAGTGGGGGTTTTTGAGTTTTTTTTTTTTGTCGTTGTTGTTGTTGCTCGGAAATGAAATAGCGTGTGTCTGTTCAGAGGTGAGAGGCAGGCTGTGGGATGAGTCATGCGCAGGCTGGGCTGTGTGATGTGATGCACGTAGGCTGTAGAGGAGGATTCCCCGCCTTGCCTCTTACACTGCTAGGACTGAACCGCAGCTCTCTGCTGCACTGCTTGAGGTGACTCATGGGAAGGCTAAAGAGGAGTAAAGCATGTGTTCATTTTTAAGAAAAATCCTACTGCTGCGGCTAGAACATGCAAGTTACATACATGTACATAGATGTTACCCATGTGAACATATGTGGCTGGAGATAAGTGCATAAAAATATAAAAAAACAAGGCTGAAATAATAAATCTTTCTACGGAAATCTTAATTTTGCATTTAATTTATTACTTTGGGAACAGCTCACTGTGCCTCCGCCTCATTTTGAGCTGTCCTCTGATCTTCACCATCACTGCAATTGTTCGATGGATGAAAAGGGGAAGGTTGAAACAGTGAACAATGGGTTTTTCCACTTACTACCTCTACCTGTCCTGGGCCCTGAAGGCTTCCAGCACAAATCTTTCTGCAAAGCAGCTAGAGATCCATGTAGTGTTAGATCTAAGGAGGACTTGGATTACAATCTGTGTTCCTGCAGCAGGACACAGCCACGCTGCAGCCCATTTACACTTGTCTGGCCTTGCATTCCCTTCCCCCCCACATTCCCTTTCCCCCTTAATGCCTTGCCTACTTGTATTCTGGAGTTCCTTGTGGTTTCGTGCTTCTTGTTTTAAGCATATGTCAGGATGATGTATTTTGTTTACAGCCATTTCTGGATCAGTTTGGCATATCTCCAGGAAAAGGACTAGAAGAGCTTTTATGTAACTTTTGCAAGATACCTGCACTTGAACCCCACAGGCAGTAGAGAAGTGTTGGCACGTCTTGAGTCCCCAATTCAATCATGTTAAGTTATTGTGTTAGTACCTGGGATTTTGTACATATGAGATCTCTGGCTACTTGTAGTGCCTGAGCCTCCATCATTTTAATAGATTTTATGGTTCTGAGTACTGGCATTGTAGTTCATTCAGTTGCTTCTAGTTGGAAAGTTGCTCTATTGACTTGTCAACTAGCCTCTTCAAGCAGCATGTTAATATCAAGAACACCAAAGGAGAAGTTTGGGATTAGCAGTTTTAGCAAAATGTGAAAAGTCACATCAAGCAAGTTTCTGTATGAGCTCAGCTGTTGGATGGTATTTTTGGCTGCTTGTTCAGAGGGTCACAAAGCAATTTGGAGTAGACCTTGTACTCCTGCTCCCTGTCTTTCCAATGCTGCAGGGAAAGCACATGGAGCAGGGTTCTGTGGAGCCACCAAAGGACATCAACTGATCAGGAGATATCTGTATTGCTAGATGCTGTTGGAAGAAGAAAATGAATATTATTTTCCTTTGCCATATTAAGAAAAGTTTTGAGAATCCAGGAAAGTATTTGTGTACCTAAACTTCGGTGGAAAAAGTGCATGCCTATCAGATACACTTTTTAAATTCTCCTGCATGTACTTTGAGGCCTGCTAAAGTATGAAATGCAACCTAATTCCCATGACATACCATTTGGGAACAGACATTGCCATCACAACCCTTTCTAGAATGGCCATGCACTTAACTAGCAGCACTAGTAGCACACAATTGTTTAAAAAAGCTGTGTGCATGTTTCACTAAAATGTAAAATACTTTCTTTCTTATTAATTTATCCTGCAGCACAGATCCTTCCCTACTTGCTACCTTCTGCTTGAAGACTTTCTTCTATACCTTGCTTGCCATGTGTGAATCTTTCATGTGTTGATATCTTTCTGTATAGATTTGTGTTCTACTCTTAAGATATTCACTGCTGTGTCAAGGACCAGTACAAAGACATCATACGGTTTCAGCATGGAAGTCTTGATTCCCCATAATCACTCTGTCCAGGTAAGGACAGTTGCAGGGGAAACAATTGCACCTTGTGTGCTGGGCTGTCCACCTCCAGGCATGAGGAATTGCCTCTGGCTAGCCAGCAGCACGTACTTGCCTTTTGAACCCAGACATGCATGAAGCCTAGGACAAAAAATGGGTGAGTTGTCTGGAGTCGACCATGTGAAGAGATTCCACTCTGAAACACTCAAAATAAGGCAGAGGCATGCCTGGGTATTGCTTTAGAGGAGGGAATCACAGAAATGCTCAGTGTCTGAAAAATGCTGCTGATCTTGCAGTGAGCATCATGTACTATAAACAATTGCAAACTTCAACTCCATTGTGCCCAGTTACCTACTGAAAGATGGGTACTCAATCCCATGTGCACTGTGGGAAGGGAGAGACCTTGCAGGAACATCTTTACTGCCTTTGGATTTTGGGTAGAAAGTTCAGGTGCTCAGTGACCTGCAATACCTCTAGAACCTCCTTGGAGCCACTGGGCAATCCTTGTGTGGGAGGGCTGGGTGTGAGCGATGGATGTGCAGTTGCATTGCTGCTGCTCTAAGTTCCATAGAGATTTCACACCTCGCTGGCTCCTGCTGCAGTCTTTGCTACTGAGGTAAATGTGAACTGACACACTGGAGGTCTAAATCAACATCCCTCTCATTAAACAAAATAGAACCTAATCCTACTTTTGTGCTTGATAGCAGGAAAAAATAGGAGAAAGTATCTATGTTAATATTAATGACCAGCCTGCGATTTTCCCTGCTGCTAATACACAGTGTCAGATCCACACATCGGGGAATCCAGGGATCAGTTCCACTGGCATCCATCTGGCTTCTGTTCTGTTCTTACCCACGTTTATTAGCAGCGCTTCATTGGCACTATGCAGTAATTAACTCTCTTTGTAAAACAAGCGATCCTGAGCACCAGGAGTTGTCTGGGTAATTAGCCTTGGCTGTTATGTATAGCTTGTTTGGGTGCAAGGTGCATCAGACCACAGTAGTAGAGGATAAGCCAAGGAAATCCTGCTGACGTTCCACTTGCTCGTCTCTGTTCTTCCCTGGCTGGACACCCTGTGCTCTCAACTTTGTAAATTATAGGTCCATAAGTGCCTTTAACATCTACTCTAGAAAGCAGATGATTACTTAAAAAATAAAGTTGAAGGATTAATCAACTTTTTTTTTTTTCTCAGAGCAGTTAAAAAAAGTTTGAAACAGTTTTTCCAGTAAAAAAACACCTATTTGATTAAAAATAAAAATCAGTATTATTTTTTCAAATAGTACCATTTCCTGCAAGAGGAAAGCTCTGCGTTCCTGCCTACCCTAATCCTTTCCTTCTTTCTGTGTTGTAACTAAGACAATCTCCCTTTCCTATTGCCTCCTTTGTCACGAAGAGCTTGCATGCCCTCTTCAAAAAGTCTCTTTGTTGTTCCCTGTATATTTCTGAGTCCCATTGCATATCTCTTCCACATGGCTACACAAACTTTTTGCAGCTGTATCCCAGCCCTGGCCTCTAGCTTTATATTCAAGAGCTGTTATGCAAGAACCACCAGCTGACACACATACACACACACACCCACCCCGCCCCCCCCCCCCAACAGCAGGTATTTGTTTGCTAGGCTGATAAAAATGGGGTTTTTTTTGAAGAGGAATGGAACACATCAGTAAAAACAAACCACATGCCAGCTCCATCTGTAAGGACAGACAACGCTGTTTGTAATGTTGATGAATCTTTTTTTCGGTGATTAGTTGAAAGCAGGTGGCATGATCCAAAGCATTTAGTTACAAGTCATACTATGTTTGTCAGTGGTCACTCGGAAAAACTTAGACTGTATTTTCAATGAACTTCACAATGTATTTTTTTTGTGCTGGATACAATAATCACTAGTTATTTGCAGCTTACTTACATAACAAAAAAAAAAAAATTCCAAAACAATTTCTTTCTTCTCTGAAAACATCTGATGTAATGCCCAGAAGATGATGTACCAGGTTGGAAATCAGATCCTTGGACACCAAAGATCTCTTGGAAGTGTGCTTTATTTAATAGGAGCATACAACAGCAAGTTTGTTTGGCAAATTCTTCTCTCTGCCAGAGTTACCAGGATGTTCTCCATTGACATTTCCATTACATCTCCAAAAGGATAGCTGCATGATACAATTTCAATTTCAATATCGTTTTTTCCTGCTGCCATTTTTTTACTAGTTTACTTTGCTAAGTTTTGAATCCATATCTGCTCAGGTCACCCTAAACCATGCATCTAGCTCTTCCTCTGTCAGCCTGCCACACAGAAGTTTTAGTCTTTTGTGTTTCCCCAGCCTGATGACTGATGATCATTTAGCCTTCTTAATCCTTCCTTCCCTTGGTTTGTCGTCATAAATTATTTAACTTCATCCGTTATATTTCTGATACTTTTCTCTGAGCTATGTGTCAGCAGTGTCCTCATTATGAGGTGCTTAGAGCTAGGGAGGTCTTGTTTAGGAAAGCTCAGTCACAAACTGTTCAGGTACCTGTGGTGTTGGGCAAGACCCCTGTGAACAAGGGAGATTGAGGCCCACATCTGTGAGTCCAAGGCTGTGGCTGTGTGTATGTTCCTCTAGCAGAATTTGACTGTTAGCAAAACATTTGAAAACTTTGTAAGGTAGACTATCATAAAAGTGGTTTAGAATGAAAATCTTTTAATGACCAGTAGTATCACTTAAAACTGAGTGATGAAATTTCCTGAGAAAATGATTATATATCATAAAGAAATAAGACTAAAGCATCATGTATTTAATATCTATATTTTTTAAAAAAGAAAAAAAGGAGTAGGACTCAGAAGCTCTTGCAGTCTGTTTTTAATGTTTCCTTTTTAATTCAACTGCAGCATTGTTTCCTGTCTTTTCTAAAACATGCACGTGTCTCCTCTGAACTTTCAGAGTTTGGTACAGAACAACTGTTCCTTAGGAGACTTATTTTCCGTGACTGAGGTATCTTTTTTCCCAAAGTTCAGCTTGTTGAACTCTGCTTTTATTTCCATGATTGACTTTCCTTTGGTCTCTGGGAGATATAGGTAGATGAAAATTGCTGATAAGGCAAGGATTCCCAAAAAAATAAGGAAGCAGAAGGGACCCAGGTTATCCTGCAAGAAGAAATGGGAGACACTGAAATGAAAATATGATCTCATTTCTCTTTCCCTGTCCTTGGGTGCAAGTCTGTGTCTTAGTAACTAAAATTCAAAGGTGTGCTCAATACACAAACCAGGATGAGTGTTAAACCAGGAGTTTCCACTGGCCATGTTTGACCTGAGTCCAATTGCTGCTCCTCTGGCAGTCCTAGGAGATTCCTGAGGAGCTTTGGTTTTTGGACAGAGCTCTAAGCTTTGTATATCATTGTAATTTATTGCTGTTATGTTGCTCCCTGTCAGCATTCAGAAGTGGATTAGTCTGCAGAGAGGGATCCAGTTAAGTCACTTACAACAATCAATGGAAAAATCATCCCAAGTACAAACAGTCCCGTCCAATTGATGCAGCCAACAATCAGGAAGGCTGATGGTCTGAATGACTGGCTGAAGATTTCAACCATGATAGATATAGTGGCTCCAGCTGAAAAACAATAGCAAACCAGAAACTTGGTATACATGATTCCTTGCTCCTGCCAAAGATCCTGACAATGGCAGCAGCAGGAAATGTCATAAAGGCAGAATAGATGTCCTGCTAGCTGGTGGCCTCTGCTATGAGGTTGAATGACCTTGATTCCAGAAAGAGGCTATAGCTGTTGATTTAGGACTACAGTTGTTAATTGAGGTTTCTCTCATACATACCGGAATCCTTTTTCAAGAACCAGTGGATGTGTGCAGTTCTGAATTGCACCGGGAGCCATTATTAGCACAGCCATTTATAAAACCAGTCTACATTTTGGCTCTTGTGGTCGGTTCCACCTGAAGCATGTTGTTAGGCATAAAACTTAATGTGCTAAGGTAATGAAGATGGATACTATAATATACCTGGCAATGCTTAGATTCCTGGTTTTAGCTGAGTTCTGCAATTTCTGTCTCAAATCCTCTGAGAAGATTATATTGTGTTTTAAATTATTTAACTCTTGTGATCAGCAATAAACTTTGAGGTGTCTATACTCTATTACTTTCTCCCACTTATACATATCTGTCCTTCCCTCCTTAATTTCCTGAGCTTTTAACCATGTGACTAGTCCGTTCTTTTTCTGCCAATTGTGTGGTCAAGCAATATGACCAGTGTTATCATTGAGGTACTCACATGGTCCAATTCCATAGAAGATAACAAATAGGAAGATCAAGATGACACTGAAGTAATGCATCCAGAAAAACTGGTGCTGAAAGTGAGAAACCAGTGACATCAAACCGTTAGATACATGACAGAATAGCAGAGCTCTGTTCCTTTCTGCTACTGTCTCAAGTTTTTGTACATATCCCTTGAGGCAAGACTGGAAAGGTGGGCTGATGCTGGGTAAGCAGCCAGAAAGCTGCTGACTCTTTACCTGCAGGGACAGGGTCATCGTAAGGAGTGCTAGCACAGAGCACATCAGTGTGTATCCTCCCCACAGCAGCACCTTTCTCCCAAATCGGTCTATCAGGGTGCTCTGAAAAGCAGAAAAGGAGGGTTTTAAATCCCAGTTCACAAATGAAATAATTCCTCTCTTCTTTGTGTGTTCTTCGCAGAAGACTTCTCTGAATAATAGCCAGAAATCAATGTAATTTGAGAGTCTCTTAATTCCTAATGAATTTGATTAACTTCTTCAAAGCTAATTCATTATTAATGAAGCTCTGTTTATTAGTCTAGGCTATTGTTAAATAGTTCACTTTCTTGCATTTTGGCATGTATCAAATTGTGCACACATACATACATGCATTCATCCAGAACATCAGAAAATTATTTTACAGAATAAAAGTGACTCTAAAGACATACAGTCATGCAAATAATTTGGGAAAAGAGCTGCTTTTTATCCTGCATGTGTTTTTGCTGAGGCAGGAAGCTGTGTCTCAGGCTATGAAAATCTTCCCTGGAGCCCAGTTATAAGTAAGGAAAGGTACAATTGTTGGCCACATGAAATTTTTCCTTCAAACCCAAGTCTGGAAAGACTTACACACAGTATAGAAGATAGGCATTCACACAACCCAACTCCCAAGGACACATATGGGATAAGGTATTCTTCAAACTTGGCTGTGTGGA
This sequence comes from Urocolius indicus, assembly GCA_013401255.1. NCBI lineage: Eukaryota > Metazoa > Chordata > Aves > Coliiformes > Coliidae > Urocolius > Urocolius indicus. Next base: position 129,694 of record WBNH01003737.1, on the reverse strand, counting down.
ATACTTCAAAAGAATAGAAGTATATCTGAAAAAATGCAGAGAGCAAATACATTTGTGAAAAAAGTGTTGCAATTGTGATGCAATTCTATGCTGATGTAATAGCATTTACTTAGAGGGGTTTATAATGCTGCCTGGAGTTGTGTCTTGTTTTGGGGATAAAGATAGCACTCAACTGCATTGATACCACAGAGCTGTAAGGTGGTCATGACAGTCATCAAAATATAAAGCTGCCAGCGCAAAGATTGTTCTTTTACTAATTCAAGGACACGCAAGGTTTTTGTGCTTGTCATTGCAACCTTCTCCTTTATAATGTCATCAATTTCTTCTTGATGGTCTCCTTCTCCCCAGAGCTTCCTGATGGCTGTTGAGGAAAAAAGGAGGAGTGGGTTATTCTACCAGTATAAATCCATTATGAGAGGTTACATTAAGCCATGTAGTCTGCCTGTCTGTTGGTATAGATGATGAAGTCGGTGCTGTCTGCTTCTGTCATTTGGTTGGATCTGGAGCAGTAGGCAAATGGAAGAATTTCTTCTCTGTAGTCGTCACTAAAGCATAACTTTCTAATGCTGAGTTGACTTGAAAACAAAATAAATATTTAAGTACATTTTATTTAGTAAAAAGTGCAGTACCTAAAGCATATATTTTAAAGAAATACAGTAGTATACTGTATTTCTGTATATATACTGTATATACAGTATACTGTATATATACTCACCAAAGTGGGAAATGTGAGACATGCTAATACATATCTATCTTTCTTAACTGATTAAATTCAACTGAGTGAGGCCCTCTGTTAATACAAATATATCGCCATAGGTATCTCAGCCATTATATTGAGAACTAGCTCTGCTGTTACTCATGGTAGAGGCTGTCACTCTAAGGTATCAAATGAAGTTAAGTAAGTGAGGAAAGTAGACACTGTACCTTTTCTGCAGGCTTCCTCATTACCCTTTTGTATCAGGAGGTAGGATGGTGAATCAGGGAAAAAAGGGAGGGTAACCAGTTGAATCAATGCTGAAAGTCCACTGGATGCTAACAACCATGGCCATAAAGCTTCACTTCCTAAAATCTCCCTGGAAAGTATACATGAAACAAAGTTACTCTGAAATAATGAAAGTGTTGGAAGATTTTCTGAGTGATGAAGATCACTTACATTCAAAGGTCCAGTTGAGTGAAAACCTGAATTGATAATTTGGCAATTTTCACAAATTTGGCTATCTTTATTTCTGACAATTTTAAAGGAACTATTTGTCATTTTGAAAACTATGATTGGCATCCAATATGCTGTATAGAGAGCTGATGAGACTCATTTGCCCACTGTTTGACCATCAGATCAAAACATCTTGCTGAGACTTTTCATGTCAGTACAGTAAATTTTTAAAGAGAATTCTCTTAGTAGAAAGGGTGTGGAAATAAGGAGAACTCAGATTATGTGTAACATTTAAAACTATATGTTTGCCTCAAATGTGATCAAAACTTCTCTTGTGGCATAAGATAAGGCCTGTTTCAGAGAAGATTTCTCAGTCACTGACTAGGTGAGAAGGTAAGGTTATAGAAAGATTTCTGCTACTTTTAGTGTAACCTGGTAGAAAGATTGGAGTGTTTACCGTAGTCCAATAATCTGTCCTGTGAGTTTTCCCAGAGTCAGAAAAATAGCAACCGTGGAGTTGGTAAATCCCCGCAGCTTCTTGGGTGAAATCTCTCCTACATACTGAGGATGTATATTGAGAGAAAAACCTTTAACACAGAAGAGGATAAATGACCATTAAAACATTTAGAAAAGCTTCACTTTCTGACTTCATCTTCTCTTATATTGTTTCCATTCACTCTGGCATTTGGATTATGATTTCTTGCAAATGGTATGATGTCTTTCACTTTCATTAAGTGCCTAGTATGTTTACTTGGAAAATCATTCTCCAGGAATGGTGATACCTGTAGAGACAATCCTGGCATAGCAAGGATGCTTGCATTGCACAGTGGCATGAGCACATACCTGTTCCAATGCCATAGAGAAAGCGTCCGACCAGAATCATCTCAAAAGATTTGGCTGTTTTACTGAGGGCCATTAACAGTGCAGCTACCAGCATAATCAAGTTGGTGCACATTTGGCACTTTTTTCTGAGAACAAACAAAGAAAAAAGACAATGAGAATTTAGTGTGAAATGAGAACCTCTTGTACTCTTTTGACTAATCTTTCTGTGACATCAAGTGTGGTACAATTGTTCCTGCTGTTTTGAGGAATAGCTGAAATAATTTTGACTTTGGATAGCCAAGATGAGTCTTTAAAATTTCAGGATCCTTTAAATTTGATTTAATTCATATTTTTTAGCTTAGAATTTAAACAGTTGAAACACTTTATCAGCATTCTCACAGTACAGGTGAGTAAAGAGATCAATGAATTGGCACAGCTCGTCACCAGATTTTTAAATGGCTAGAACTCCTACAGAATGTCAGGTTATTTCCCAGAAATAATCTGAGTCCATGGCTCCCCTTCTAGAATCGCTCATATTAAAGACATTTTTGGCTAAATGGATGTGATTTGAGATGTCAGAATTTTTAGAGGTCAAAAGACACTTTGTGAAGTGTGGGCTGGAATTTTCACAATCCTGGTGTCTCAGGCTCAAATCAAAGTGTTTTGCACTCAGTTATGATACTTGCTAGACAGGAGTTCTCTTATACATGTTAAGGATTCACAGAGAGCTCACGTTTGGAATACCGTGATTCAGCAGTTGGGTTATCATGTGTTAAATAACTCATGGGTTATTTAAGTGCATGATCTTGTTCCCAGACTTGGGACATCCTCTGAGTGTGGGATAAGGCAGTGTCCCACAAGAAATTTCTTGGGGGCACTTACCTGATAAGAAAGAACACAATTGCAGGCAGGTTAAGATGGTTTGTTGAGACCCATATGAGGGGCCTCTGGATCAGTGGATTGTGGAGCAGATCTTTAAGTGGGTCACACCAAGTAGATATGTTTGCCAATTTCTCTGCAAATGAAATTAGTGGTGTTACACACAAGGCACTGAGAACAGACCAGACTGGTGAGGAATCCTTCATCCATCTGCTGGGAAAGATAGTTTGGAACTGACTTTCATTAAAATGGACTGTCAAGAACAAAGATATCTCTTTGAGAACTTGTTTTGGTGATGATTGTATCTTAAAAGCTCAGTTACAGGCAATTTCTTTCTTTCTGTTATCTTCAATTTTTCATGAGATCAGATAGGATTATTTAATATAGTGTTATCACCCTGAAATGAGATATTTAAGTGGAAATTTTTCTCTTCTTTGACACCTCAGGGTATTCCACACAGTGGTTTCCAAGTGGTTAGTGTAGCTGTGTATTAATTACTACAACACAGGACACAGCAGCTCCTTCTGGGACATCTTCCTGAGAGTCTCCTGAAGAGGCAGTTACACTGTCCTGCTGCTCCCAGAGACACTGATCTGGTGATGTGATAATGAAAGCATCCTTTACAGTTTGTTGAAGAGGGTAGATAGAAGACTGCTTTCTAATTGAAGAGCTGGATGTATTAGCACACCAAATCAGTTTAGTCTTCCGTCAGACTGCTTCAACCAAAAATAAGAGATTTCTTTGTTCACCTTTGTACTTCTTTGCACTTTCTGGCTATTGGGTTGTTAGGAGAAGTACTTACTTCCTGTATTTTGTAGTCAGGTAGCCACAGCAAAGACTGCCCAGGAATCCTCCTATCCCATAAACAGACACAATGAAGGACCACAGCAGCATGATTGTGTCAGGATGAAGAAGAGACCCATGTCGCTCTATCCAGGTTTCATTAATAAACTTCCTGATGTGCTGAAAAATAAAACAAAATTTGACTATATAATGGATATAAGATCCATTCATATTATTTGGCTGTTGTACTTCAGATCTAGCTTGTGGTTGTAATGTTTGACAGCTTCTGAGACTAACTTTTGTAGTAAAACATGTTAGCTGAGATCACACTGAGAAATCTTCAAGTTTGTATCAGTAAGCTTCCTGGGGAGCATGCTAAAAGCACGTTTCCTGCCTACCTTTGAAGGCTTGTCTACTATGTCATAAGAACTTATTTAAAACACAAAATGCCATCCTGTTCTTTAAAGAACAGAAAGTTCTCTACACATGTGATATTACAGTTAGCCAAAGAAAAAAAGATAGATGCATCTGAATGCTCAGGAAATTTGAGATTTGGGGGAGAATGGAGAGCTCGGACTCTCTCTTTTTTTGTGTGTGTTTTGGACCTCAGGGAGACAGCTACTTACCACAGAAGAATAATTAATGACAGAAATGTGGAATCCATATGGGAAACTTCCACCAATTCCCAGAACTAAGATCATTTGAAGTAGTCCTCGTAACTGAATCTGCAAAGCAAAAATAAAATGCTTCATCAGCTTCTCATTAGTCTAGATTTGTGCAAGGCCAGACTCTTTGTAGCCTTCCTTTTGTTGTCCTTCCTTTTGTCCACTTAAAATCCTTTTGAATTTAAACATTTTTCAAAAATCTCTCTAACCTACTTCCAAAGTGCAATCATCATCTACAACGCTATAGCAAGACTATGTGCTAGATAGCAGTGATAATCCACCACTTATCTTGCAAGAAGGAAAAAGTGTTTTAAAAGATGTTCCCAATGTATGCCTGCAATAGCTGACAGGTTATCTGGATAAAGGTGTCAGTCCTGGATAAGGGGAAGAGGAAATCAGTTTCCTTGCAAACAATCTGCAGTAGCCAATATATGTCAAACCATAATGTTGAGCCACAAAAGTAAAGAATTAAAAATCAACATTTTATTGTAGTCTCTGCTTTAATTTCTGACTGTTGTGTCTTTAAACATAATTTTTAAAAGATCCTTTTAACATTCAGCTTTTTCAGAAAGTCATGGAGGAAAAAGAGACAAAAATAATTTGGAATAGCCACTGTAATTGAATTCAAATATCTTCCTGACTGTGATTTCATTTCTCCTTTCTAAATATTTTATTTTTTCAAATTATTTAACAGTTGTGATTTTAGCCCTGTGAGGATCTGTGCAGAGGCTTTCGGGTTTAACTGCCTCTCCCTTTTTTATGTAGCACATCACGGACCAGGAAAGTTAACACCATCTATGTTCTATGTTCTTTTGGTGTCACATATGAACTTCACGAGCTCAAAAGGTTTTTGAGACCAGTGCCTGAATGAAGAGAAGCTGGAAGAAAATGCAATCAGGCATGAACAAAGTAATGCAAATGTGAATAACCTTGGACTGGGAAATGCTTGGACATTTGTTTTAGTGGTTCTTAGATCCATCTTTTGAGAGCTTGTTACTTAGTTCACAGTGAGCTTTGCCAAGTTCTCACGTAACAAGAACCAAGAAGCTGTGAAGCAGAAGACTCTACATATCCTTAAAAATCCTGTCTCAAATTCAATGGATTTGCTAATTGGCGAAAGCATTCAAATAAACTAAGAACCCATTCTCTCACTATTCCTCTTTTTTTTACAATAGATTTCCAAATGAACAATTTGAATAATTAAAAAGGAAAGTAAAGTAACTTAGTGCTAGCAGTTGAGAAATGAAGCAATACTTATCACTTCTTTCCCATTTAAGACTATGGAAACTCTTGATGGATGATACTAATTATCTTTGGATGAAATGAGGGAAGTAATTTATTCTAAAGCTTATGTCATGATTTCTTAGCCTTTTTTCAGCACAGTTAATCTATTAATTACTTTGGGAAATATTCAGAATGCTTAATAGTTAGTATTGCTTTCAGTATTTCAGAAGACAAAAGTAATGTAGCATTGTCAGTAATTGAACTGCCAGGACTTTTTATAGGTTTGGTTTGATTTTTATTTTATTTTATTATCTTATTGCATGGAAAAGATTATGCAACATGATTTTTGTGGCCCCAAGCTCCGTTGTTCTTGATGATGTTTAAGTGCAGAAGAGAAAAGATGGTGTCTGTACCAAAAGAATTGACAATCTTTAAGGGATCTGGATCTTTAATATTATGTTATCTTTGTAAGTCACAGCCCTGAGAAAAAGTGACCAGATACTCACCAGGTCAGAGAGGAAGGTGGCCATCTCCTATGAAAAAGCTGATTCCTGTAGCTTGCTGGCTAGTAGCTGCCCAAAGAACCAAATCCTTGCATTATACGATAGCAGTGCCAGTAAACGAGTCCCGTTATTGAAGTTAAATTTTACTTCAAAGGTTTTTGAGTTAATTACTCATATTTCAGCTGTTGTACAAAGTTTAAAACTGTTGGATTAAATATTTCAACCAGTGATTGTGTCTAGCCCAAGTAAACAAGATGGTCTCCCTTGTAGGGAGCCCGTACACTTCATGAACTCTGTCTTGTGCTGGGGGTATAGAGAGACGTCAATTTTAAGCAAGATTCCAATAATCATAACTTGTGTAGCTTTCAGTATAAACTGTGAAACGTAAAGACAATGTGATCTGTTTCGAATCTTAGACAAGGCTTGAACAGTGAACTACAGGACTTTGACATATAATAGGAAAGAGTTATTGTCTCTTCTTGTCAGGGCAACTGGAGCATGTCATAACTTAATCATTACTGAAAGGAATTTAAGTGCTCCATCATTTTGAATGGGATGTAAACTTAATGATTCTACAGTGGCACACCAGGCTTGACCAGCTAAATACTTAATAGTAGCTGATTTTCCTTTTCTGGGAAAGAAGGATTCAATGTCATGCATAGTTTTGTTTAACATTAGTATATTTATTTCTGTATCTGTGATGAAAAAAAAGATTGCTTTGAAACTGTTTTGCTTTGAAACTTTCCCTCCACAGGAAAATTCACAGGCTTCAACTTCTTTATTTTGTAATTAAGGGAGGTTTGTGTGCATTAAATTGGTAAATGGCTTAGTTATCATTTGCCCCTTACACTTCAAGTAAAAAGAGGAAAAAGAAATCATAAAAAGCTTATTAGATGCAAGCAGTCATATTTACTAGAAAATACATCACATGTGAAGAATATTCACAAATTTCTCTACCTACTATCTGAAATGTGGCACCACCCAGCCATTTCTTCAACTGTTATGTGGTGCACATTGTGAAGCTGACTTTTGTTGTGATTATGTGTTGAGAATCATAATACACAAAAAAATGTGGTGGGTTTTTTTTTTCCAAATTAGGTTCTCCAGTAGATAAGCTGTTGTTAGAGCACAAATGACTGTCCCTTTGATGCTAAGAATTCCTTTAATCTTTCACAAAGTTCTGCAATGTTGAAACAACATAATGTGCTTCTGATAAAGGAAAGAAATGCTGTGTTAGTTGCTACTATCTGCCTTGCTTAGGTGGTATTGAGGGAAGACCCAGGTAGGCAATAATATGTAGATACCAGTATGGAGCATTCCTTCTCAAATGCAGGCTGCTGCACACATTCTCTTATGTTCTGCTTCACCCACTTCTACTTAGTGCACTTTATACCTATTGTAACGTTTACTCTTAGTTCTTGTACTTAACTTAAAATTTTTACTTTCAGTAAGTTGAGTCTTTCTCGTGCAATGCCCTTAATGCGTAACATCTTTTGTATTTATGTTGATTATTTACTGTACTGCTTCTGTGGCCTTACACTGTGCTGAAGCCCCCTTTATTAGATGTGCAGTTTTAAAATGAGTCCTGACAAGTAGTTAGCAGATATCTTACAGATATCTTTTAGTCATAGTTGTGATCAGGACAGTAAATCTCACAACATCAGGTCATTTAGTAATTTATCTTGCAATTTCACAGTCACGTGACACATGCAATGTTGTGCTAAGCCTTCCTTAATACAGGCCAACTAAACCAGACCTATATTCCTTGTGTCTAGCTGACAGTAGTTGGCTGCTCCAGTTTTTAAGTGTTTATATACCTGCCTCAGAGTCAATATTTGAGACATATCTTACTTCTTATATGATGTCTCTGGAAGAAAATGTACATGTAGGGATCTTGAAACTGCTGAATGACTATGGTCTTTGTGACCTGCCATGTATATTTGAACCATACCTTTTTACTGTTTCATCCCTTGACCAGGATGTTACCAGAATACAGCTCGTGCTCCACTGACCACAGGCGAAGGTTGACCTGTGCTCCAAATAGTTGTTCCAGTTCGTTGTCACATTAATGTTCCATAGGGCATCTGCTCACTGCCTGGTGCGAATCTTATGGGGAAGGCTTTCCTAATAACATCTAATGAATAACTGAGATCGGAGATGTGGCTCACTAGAGAGTCATTCCAGCATTGCTACATGATGCCAATCTGCTTACACTTTCAAAGACTTCAGGTGGTGGTGTAATAGGATGAAGAATGTTTTCAGAATGACTGGTTAGGAAAAAAGAACTGTGTTTTACAAAAAGTTGAGAGTTTCACAGAATCACAGAATCTCAAGGGCTGGAAGGGACCTTGAAAGATCATCCAGTCCACCCCCCTTGCCAGAGCAGGACCACCTAGAGTATGTTACACAGGAACTCATCCAAGTGGATTTTGAATGTCTCCAGAGAAGGAGACTCCACAACCCACGTGGGAACCCTGTTCCAGTGCTCCTTCACCTGAATATTGAGGAAGCTTTTCCTTATGTTTTTTTGGAAATGACTGGTAGTTTTTAATGTTTATATGTATATGAAACACTGTAAATTTATTGAGCATTTCTGACTCTAAGGACACTTAATCTTTCATAGATTTTCTTCTAATGAGAAATCTTAAATGTCCCTGACTACTAAAGACAGGAATAATGAAAAACCCCAGTCATGGAAGGGTGTGCACACCAATAGCATTTTCTCTAGTCAGCTGTCCCTAATGGCAATCCTGATTTTGGGAAATGAAACATCTGTGGAGACCACCGTCCTTTTTATTATGTTTAACATTTCTATTTAAAAATAAGCAGCAGTTAAGATGAGCATTTTAATTCATATTTTGAACAAACTTATTTCAGTTGAAGTAAATATGCAATACCAGCAATAAAACCACTTATTTTACTGTGCAAGTCTAGAGTTTGGATTTTGATTTGCATAATGTGCTTCACTGTGAGCCTTAGCTTAGTTCATGCTCTTCTCAATAATATTGCTTTGCTCCTAGGACTGTGCAGAATATTAGACTCTTCCTGAAGAAAAGTCTCATGAGTTTGCATACTTCAAAAAAAAAGTGAAATAAATTCCTGTAGTACAAGATCATGCTATCCTGTAAGGCTCACAAACTTTTAGCTTTGTATAGAGTAGCAGGAAGAAGAATTAGGAACTTGTATCAGATTGTTTTGAAATTCATTGCCAGTTTGAAAGCTTGCAGTAAGTGAACTCAAGCACAAATGTGGATTATAGATCACTGTAGATCATTTGGAATGGTACACCACACTGCATCTGGAAGTCAGAAATCTTGCCTATGCTTTTTTAACCTATGCTCACACTTTTTCCTTGTCTTTGTGTATTCTACATGCTTGTAAAAAATGGCATATGAGACTGTTAATTAAACTGTAAATTGTTGTTAGAAATCCTTAAATTAATGCCTTAGAAGATCCTTATGTTAGAATGACATTTCCCACTTCTACTGTAAATCTTATCTATCTTATCTGACAAAATATTCAAGGCATAAAATATTTACAGTCCTCTCTACAGCTGCCCATCAGCATCTACACTTGCAGTGAACAATAACTGAAGAGTCTGTACTGATTGCAGCGTCCCAAAAATACAAGTATGTGTGATCACTTCTTAGTCATGATTGAGAAATACACCTTAGGCAGGAGACCTGCACGTATCCAAGAGCTGGAGGACACGATGGAGGTTTTGCATAAGTCTGCTGTACATACAGCAAGGTACTGTACAGATGTCTTTAAGACAAACTGTAAAGCGACAGATATTCTATTACAGCCAGGAGTTCCAGCCTGAGTGTTTTTTCTAGGGTAAATTTGGGCCAGGTAGCCAAAAGGAAAAGCAGTAGCTAAATTGTTTATGTGATTCACAGGCTATGAGATATCTCTGGGAACTCTGATCATGGAAGAAGAGATACAGACTACAGGTAGTGATGGTGATGGGCAAGTTAGCACAGAGTATCTAAAATGACTGTATGTGTTTGTGTTTTGAGATGACTGCATTCTACTCATGGATCTTTTATCTGAATGGCCACTGAAAGGCAGTATTCCCGTTGTTGTATAGGAACCTTCTCCTCACACTTTTTCATGAACAAGTCTGAGCTTAGAATCAAATGTCTGACATGTTTAGCAAAAAATCAAATTTAAATCAAAGCAAGGATGGCTGACATGGAAAGCATTCAACTGAAAGGGCTGAGGTCTGTCAAACTAGATACAACACAAGGACAATACGTCATTATGCATGGGAACCTGGCAAGGTTTGATTATTTCAGCTGAGTCTAGACAAACAAGGAATTACTCTTGTATTCCACTAAATTTTTTCTTTAATCTGTTATGGATTGAATCCTATCCAGAGATAGCAAGCCAAGAACTTCACTATTCCCTTTTCAGGGTTGTAAAAACACACTCAGAAATCAGAGAGAGAGAGGAGATCACAGGTCTTCTCTTTCTCTGCAGTCAGCAGAGTGATTATAAATGTTACATGTGATTTCAGTATGTATGAGTTGCTCTATTAAGAAGAGATTTGTACACCAGCAAGTTAAGCCAAAATGCTCATGATTCATGGGAGTCTATCCTGTTAATATCAGCTATCATCCCTTTCCTAAGCTGCCCATAGTGGAGTGCTTGAGAAAGGTGCTGGTTTGGCAAAATGAGAACCTTGTAAGTGACAGATATGAAAGCTGACAGTCCATTTGGACTGATTTGCTAGTCACAAAATGACAAATGTCTTTTTTTCCATGCTTTTAAGAAAGCCTGAGTCCACCTTATGACCAATCAAAGCCTGGTGCAGAAGGTGTAATCGTCTGTGACATGATTTGGAGGTGCTGGAATATGTTTCCTTTTGAAGTTTAGATGTTTGAATTCTTCTGTGATTTCCACAATTGATTTCCCTTTTGTTTCTGGAAGGAACAGGTGGATAATTATTGCTGAAGTGAAAATTGCCCCCATAAAGATGAGGAAGCAGAAGTGCTTGAGTCTTTCCTGCAGGGAAGAGCAAAGTGAGAAAAAGAGCAAGATGAGCATATCTTTTCTTTTTTCACTTTCTTGGCATGGTTTTTGCAAAGTTGCAAAGTGCTTTGAATTTGATAAAGAGTTCTGTGCATTTTGACCTTTGGCAAATACTTCAGCCTGAACAAATATCTTGGGCAAATCATGGCCCTTCAGTTGCAAAAGTGGGCTGGGGAGAGCAGGTGACAAGCCCACTCTGGCTGGAAATGGTATTGCCATCTCCTGCTGCTATTCTTCCTGCTACTGTGTCAAGCTTGAGCTTAGTGCCCCTGGGGAGTGTCTCAGGGAAAGTCACTCACCACAATGAATGGGAAGGCTGTTCCTACCACAAAGACACCGAGCCAGTTGACAACCGCGCCGATCACAAAGGCAGGTGGTCTGCATGAGAGCTGAAAAATTTCAGCCCTAATGGAAACTGTGGCACCACCTGAAAGGAAGTTAAGAATAAGAATTATTACTTGTTGATGTATTTGTTTTGAACATTTGGATTCAATGTTACCGTTACACAGCCAGCAAATAGATGCCACTGTCATGGACTGGCATTCGAAAGACTTGAGCATGTCGCTGGTTTTTAGAATAGAAAATGTTTTGGGCAGTTTATAAGTTGCTAGACATCAGCTTATTAAAATGGTACATTTTCAAATATATTTACTGGGGACATTCAAGAATTAAGTAGTTGGCACTTGGCATCTCATGAAAGGAGCTGTGTGAGGATGGAATAACAACTATTATTACTAACAACAACTCCCAGCATGATGCTGCTAGATCACCAATGAGTGATCTTTCTTGATTCACTTTCTGGGCATTTCAGTTACGTTTTGAAGTCACAGGACTTAACAGCTTTGAGCTAGGAAAATAATTCAGCCATATGGGAAGCAAATGTTTTTAAACTGAATAGGCTTTAAAAAAAATTAAGAGGAGCAGGTAGCATATAGGAAAAGAATTACTCCAAAGCAGGTCTTTTGCAGTGCTATCTATGTGGAATGAGATACAACATTACACAACACTGAATTTAAAAGAACTTGGGCTTTTATCTTTCTTTCTTTTTTTTTTTCTTCTTATTTTTTTTTAAAAAATCTTTTACTACTCTGCCTTTGCTCTATTTTATATTGTTTCCATGGAGTACTTTTTGCTTTCCTCCTTTCCTCTTATTACAGAAGCCCAAACCTGATGGCATCAAAGTTTCTGGCCAATGATTGGACCCACAATGTTTAATTGATTACAAATTTAAGTTTAATTAATTTACTTACGCTAAATATTATGCAGTACTATGTATTTTTTCCTAATAAAATGATGTGACTTGATCCCTTTATTGATTTTGAATGAAGTACTCACTCGGCCCAACTCCAAAGACAACTGCAAACAAGATAATCAGACAAAGGCTGCAGTATGGCATCCAGAAATACCAGTCCTGGAGAAACAGACAAACAAACAAAAGAAACCATAACAAACTACTGGGTAAAATCAGTTGATAACCATAGGTGAGACATGCTGTGTGTTTTACAATTCTGACATCTCAAGAAAAAAAATACAGTGTGGAGGAGCTTGCAGAGAAATGTGAGTGCTTTTTTCTTTGGATGGAGCAGTGAGGCTTTTGTAGGTGAGCAGAGAAGAAGGTTTGCTAGTGCAGAGCATCTGTAAAGCTTGGAAGCCTTAAATTAACAAAAGTCTCATTAGTATTTTTCCTCCCTGTCCTTCTTGACCCCCCAGTGCTTCTCCCAACCTTTAGAGATATGGAAAGGTCAATTCACATCTTTCTCCACTTTTGTTAAGTGTTAAATGCAATAACTGGTACTTGAAAGGAACTTTCCTGAATTTTAGTCAAGAAGATACAAAATGCATTGCTTTATGAAAAAAGTTTTCTCTCTCCTGCGTTTGAGATCCTTCATGAATGCAATAAAAATGGAAGTCTGCTGCCACCTTGCTTCAGGCAATGACACAGTGTTACTGAGATGAACTAGTCTCAAGTCTGTGCACAAAAATGTACATTCCTGGTATCTTCTGCAGAAAAGATAAATTTCTAATTAGCTGATGCAGAATCTGGGGTTTTGTTGTTAAGTCCTTAAAACCTACATGAATAGAAAAAAACATTTTCCTTGCACTGCCTTTTCATCTCTGCTGGACAGTGTTTGGTTCTTACAATCTGATGAAATCGGTAATCAGTGCTAGTCTCCTAGTGTTTTATGTGCTCCTCGCTTCACTCATGGGATAATGTTGAAAAGGAGTACAAGACAGTACTTGCTGAGTGAAGGTTTAGTACTCTATATACACAAGCTTGAGCCTTAGGATATTCCCCCCGCAGAGGTTAAGATGTTAATACAGAAGTTATTTTGGCACTTCTAAGTCTCACTTCCCTCCCTCAGTAGCATGGTCTTGCCTGTGGGCAAAGGTTAGAAGTAGAATAGGTAGAGAAATCTTTCCTGAGAAGAGTTTCCTTACCTGTAGGGAGAGAGTCACAGTGATACCAGCTAGCAGTGAACCCATGATCAAATAGCCTCCTCTCAGGAGCCCTTTCCTGCCCAGTCGCTCAATGATGGAACTCTGATGGGCAGAAATCACACTGGTATCAGTGCCAGAAAAACAAACCGTGACCCATTCCTGTGGTAATGTGACTTACACAGACTACAGCAGCTACGAGTTCAGAGAGCCCAATAGAGAGGGTCATATAGGAGATCATTCTTTCATCGAAGCCAGCTGCCTGGAGGACTTCAAAGGTATAAAAATAAATCTGGAAAAAAACCCCATAAAACTGTAAGAGAAGAAAGTAATTGACTTCTTACCCATACCTGTGTGACACTGCCCTGTATAGGAGCTGCTAACCAAGGAGCATGCAGCTCAGCTTTGGAGTGAGCTAGAATTCTGCACTCTTTCTGGTGATAGTTTCTTTAGTTGCTTACAAAAACATGATAAAATTTAATTAATTAATTTGATAAAAGATACAACACTGGGATAAAAGGACCTCCAGCCATTGCAATGTAATTAGATTTCTGATTCTGATTTCTCAGAAACAGGCAGGTATATCATCTCTTCTGAAGCCCATCCAAAAATGTCATTGTAGGATATTCTCCAGAGAGAAAAGCATGGATTATGGAGTCATGGGGGGTAAACCAAACATCTTTTCAAGTATCTCTGCAACTGTTTCTAGATGTGCTGAGATGATAAAGATTCTAGTTCAAGCTGTGTTAGACTCAGCTACGTATTTCCGTTACAGATGATCCTGCATTGTGATGTTAGAGGTAGAAGAATCATGCAGGCAGTTGCAAAGCTGTGGCTTTTGCCAAGAAAGTGCTGCTGTGAGGAAGAGGTGCAGAACTGTGGAAGCCACCAGAATGGTGAGTACACTTGTTGATTAGCTCTAAAGGTAGAGTGAACATATGGCAGTAGTTGCAGGGAGCAGCAACACAAAACTACACTACCAATTTTGCCAATACAGGGTGGGCTCATTTGTGAGGATGGGTTCTGAAGCCTTGTAATGGCTTCCAAAAATGGCTGTTAAACAAGCCTAACTACCAAAGAAGGTAACTCCAGCAAGGACCAAGAGCTGGGCAGAGAGAGATCACATGAAGAGCCCACTGGGCCAAGCTTTGCAGGCTGCTGCTGCCCTCTAGGAGGCCTGGCAGACAGCAAGCTGTGGCCTGAGAAACATTAGAAAAATGAAAGGAGCTCCTGGGATCCATGATGTCTAAGGTTATCAGTAAGCGTTTTGAGACTTTAAGAGCGAAATACACTCAACTGCATTCATGCCACATAGCTGAACTGTGGCAGTCAGAATAATTATCATGTACAGCTGCCAACGGAAAGCTCGTTCTTTCATTAGCTCCAGGACACTCAAGATCTTGGTGGTTTTCATTGTTGCCTTCTCTTTCATGATGTCATCAATCTCTGCTTGGTGATGGCCTTCACCCCAAAGCTGCTTTATGGCTGTGGAGGAGAAGGAGAGCAAGAACTGTCATGTTAATTTTCCCTGTTGTTTGTTGCTTATGGAGTTTATTGAGTAGGTGATGCACGTGTCTGGCAGAACATTATGAATGTACTGTGGCTGTGGTGTGAAGCAGAGATGTTCTTTAGAGTCTTCTGGAGCTTTGGTCCTCTCCTGCACAGAGGGATCTAGTGGGTGCACAATGACTTCCTCCCTGCCTACGGGTTCACTTTTCTTCCTCCTTCTCTCAGGGTACGAGCAGGATACACAGTGAACAACTATCTTTCTTTTTTTCCCTGTGGAGCCCTGCACTGCAAAGAGCCATTTATCATTTATCATCAGACTGACAGCTTAGGTGGTGTCAGCTGAATGCAAAAGGTTTTGTAATATAGAACTGTAAAGAGAAATAGTTTCCTGATCTATGTAGGAACTACAACAAAAATAGCTTTAGTAAGTATTCACAGAGTCAACTTGGGAATGAGCAGGGAGAAACTTTGTCCTTTTTTATTTTCTTCCACATGGGGAGAACAAACATCATAGAATCATCGAATGATAAGGGTTGGAACAGATCTCCAGTGCTCATCCAGCCCAACTCCCTGCTAAAGCAAGCTCACCTAAGTCAGGCCACACAGAAATGTGTCCAGGCGGGTTTTGAAAACCTCCCAAGAAAGAGAGAGACTCCACATCCTCCCTGGGCAGCCTGTGCCAGGGCTCCCTCATCCTTACAGTAAAGGAGATTTTCCTTGTGTTCAAGTGGAACTTTTTCTGTTCCAGCTTATGTGTATTACCCCTGAACAACTGAAAGTCAAGTGAGAAACAGGAACCTGGAACTCTTGGTTACCTTTTTTAAAGCCTTCCTGGTCTTCTTTATGCATGAAGAGATATGGTGGGGACTCAGGGAAGAAGGGCAGAGTCAACAGCTGGACTAGTGCTGGAAATCCACAGGAGGCCATCAGCACGGGCCACAGGGACTGGCTGCCTAGCAGCTCCCTGGCAGGGATAAAACGTATATGTAGAATAAAAGTTCACTGCATTGATTTTCGGGAGAGAAATGAATGAATGGAAAAGCAGAGGAAGAAGCAAAAGGTAGAGGAGATCCAGAAATTAATTAGGTGGAAATAAATTGTATTATACCTTTGTCCTGTAATTTGTCCTACAGCTTTTCCCAATGTCCAAAAGAAAGAGGAAGTAGAGTTTACAAATCCACGTAGCTTCTTAGGGGAAATTTCTCCAACGTATTGATGATGTAGAGGAACACAAAGCCCTTGAAGTGAGAAGAGAATTGTGGGAGAGAAGAAAGGAGACATTAATAAATATTGGAAATAAAATTGCTTTTAAATACATTTAATGCATTTCAGAATAGAGCTGCCACATGCACCAAATTGTTTCTCATACCTCAACCTACATACAAAAATTTTGAATTAGAATTTCTAACCCTTTCTGCAAAAGCATTTGGTACCTGTTCTTTTTGCACAATATAGTCTCCTGATCTTAAGAAATATACAGTCTCCTTTGGGGCGTAGATGTAGCCTCAGCATAGCATATCTTGTGAGCCTTAGCATATTTTAAAGGACATGGAGTATGGAAATGCTGAATAACTGAACATCCTGTAGTAACATTTAATACGTCAGTAGTTAACACACATAGTCTCAGCCTTTTCTGACACAAAGCTGTAGAAGTTCTGTATTAACATACAGATTAAAAGCAAATTAAAACATGCAGTGCTATATTCAATGTTGATTTGTACATAATTTGAGGGGAGACATAAGCATATATTTTCCATTGTCCAGCAATAATTCTGATTATTTCAGGCAGAGTTGATATTTCCAGCTATATGTGAAGTACTTAATAACTTAGATATTCTGAAAATTAGTCTGGGAACAAGAGCATTTTCCTGATATGGTGATCACAGGCCCTTTTCTCTGTTTTGAAAGTAACATGTTCTTTTTTGGTTTGATGTGATGCAGATATGTGATCTCTTTAACAAAATTTAGATCTTTGCATAAAGCATGATACAGATTCTAGGCTGTGGATGAGTAGTTCTCAAAATACCACTGTAGTTCTTCAACATTACTGTGTGTCCGAGAAACAATGTTCAAAATATAGTTGTTTGAAAAATTAACATCAATTACTAATGAAATAAGTTAAAATAACCATCCCTGTGAATGCCAAAACTGAATGAAAAAGCAACTTCTTGTGTAGGAGACAAATATAAGGCATACTGATACCAGCACAGGATATTTTCTTTGTATATGAAATCACTACCTGTGATTTTATTTGATTATGCCTGGTTCTTTATACTAGCTCCAAGGACTTAATGCTTTGAAGCAGGCTGAATATCCTTGTAGAAGATTCCTGAAAGATGTTCAGAGCCAAATAAATGGCCTTGAGCACCCTAATTCTCTGGAGCCTGATAAGAATACTGGCTTTAAACCATATACCATATGATTTCCAGTAGTTTTAAAAAATCAATAATATATAATAGTAGAACATTGTAATATACTATGTTACATTATAGAATACATATTTTTCCATAAGAAAAAAACCACTTTGTTTCATATTATATCAAAACATTCCTTGACAGCTATGAATATTTATATACTTGGGAAAGCTGGTGTCATTCATTATCAGTTAAATTAGTAGTAATTATGTCCTTAATTGCTGGGTGTTACAGAGGAACTTCTGACAAGGGATCACTGACTTTAATGCTTTATGTTCTTAGTGCAGGGTTATTATTTGTTTTGAATATAGATGTAAAATTTTTGGAGAGTCTGCTGACCTTTGGGAGAAAACCTTTACCTGCGCTTATTCCACACATGAAGCGTCCGATTAGAATCATCTCAAAGGATCGGGCTATTTTACCGCAGCCCATGAGCAATGCTGCCACTATCATGAGCACATTGTTGCACAAGAGACATTTCTTTCTGTAAGTGCAAGAAAACAGAAAGAAGTTTTGTAAATCAGAATGGCACTTAGGCTCCTGACATACATGATATCTTGGGTGAAACTGTCTTGTAGGTTTGGTAGAATTATACATCGTGGTCCAGGACAAAATTAGCCCTTCCACACTGTTGATACTGGATACTCTGGACTCACAGTGTGCCTTGCACACATCTAGTCCTGGGAGTTTGGGAACACTTCTGGGTTTTGTGGTAAAGTCTTAAAGCTTTTGTGCAGTTGAAAATCCATCATGAAACACATTGATGTGTTTCTCCCATCCCTGGAGAGTATTTAAAGGACACGTAGATGAGGTGCTGAGGGACATGGTTTAGCGATTGGCTTGGCAGTGTTAGAGTAATGGTTGGACTTGATGACCTTAAAGGTCCTTTCCAACCAAAATGATTCTATGATGTAGCACTTAGGAGCATCTCAATGTTGATATATTTTGAGAAGCACTTCCAAGAGACTCATTCTATCTTCAGCCTTTCTTCCTTGCTGACACCAACCCGATCTGAGTAACCGTGCCTAGTGTGAAAGGCTGACAGCACAGTTGATTCATCTGTGCCACAGGGCAAGGTCAAGAAGCCACTGCTAAGATGGCTGTATTACAGCCATGAATAAACCTAAAAGTCTGTCTCACATTTAAAGCCTCAAATGTTATTTCCTTAAGCTAAGATCCAATTAAAAAATTGTCTTTAAACATACATACTTGCCATACTTGACAGTCAAGTATCTGCTTCCTGAAGAACCCAGGAGACCTCCTATACCAAAGATGGACACAATGATAGACCAGAGGAACAAGAGGTTATCCTGATGGATGGGGTAGCCATATCGCTCCAGCCAAGTTTCATTAATGAAAGCCTTGACATGCTGAGACAGAAAAAAAGAATATTTTCATTAACTGTGCATGTATTTTATTATATTTAGAACATAAATTTGTTGCTTCAGCTAAAGTCACTATTTCATATAGACTCTAAAAGTATGCATTATCTAACAGACATAGTGTAATAGAGTATGGTGTGTTCATTTTCCAGGGTTTTTGTGCTTGAAATCTGAGGAATTAAGGCACGGATTTGTAGTGAAGAGTAGTATCAAATGAGACATTGAAGTAGGCACATGTGCTGTAGGTCTATAGGGGAGACAGATGTCACCCCTGTCAGTGCATGTCTTCTGAGGAGCAATTCTATAGACAAGAACTTTCAGTTCACTTTTCTTCTATTTTCAACACCGACATATTCTGTTTTACGTGATAGCATAGTAATGGGAAAGAATCACGAGAGGAGTATACTGTGATTAAATCCTCACTGTTGCCAGATAACAGCATCCCCAAGCAGGAATGTAGATTCAGTGTCACCATTAACCAGTGTGCCATGTGTGTCTTTGCCTACCTGAGACATGTAGGTGATGGTAGAAATTTGAAAACCAATTTGGAATGTTCCACCAATCCCCAGGACAGCGACCATTTGAAAGAGCCCCTGGTACTGTGCCTGCAGAAGTAGAACAAAATCTTAAGTTTGTAGCCACATGAGGGTGTTCTTGGAGTGTGTCTTTCATTCTCCAGAAAGAGTTTAAAAAAAAAGAGATACAGATTGCAATATTCCCTTTGCTTACCCTGGTGTGAGGTATGCATTCTCCTGTGATTTCCTACATCCAACTGAAGGAAATACAGCCTTTGTCTATGGAAACCTCTAATTTTTCCTCCTCTTCTTGATAATGAGAAAACAAAGTAGCAAGCTGAAGGTCATTCCATGCTCCTGGGCTAGAGTGGTTTTGAGGAGGGAGGTCTTTCCTCTCTGCTACCTGGACAGTGGTGAGGCTCTCTGCAGCTCAGCTGTTTGCCACTATAGTGACCAGGCCCTCTGTACCCAGACCTTTTCTATATTATCTGAAGGGTAGGTCCTGTGCTAGCTACTCTTCAGGCTCTTGAATAGTGGGCAGTGACTTTAACTCAACTTTCGTTGCAGAGCCTCCTGGAATTTGCTGCAGCAGCTAAAAAACCCCACAAACCTAAATCTGAAATAGGAAAATAAAAAAGAGAGACCGATGTTGCTTGTAGCATTTTCTTCTACTGTGGTTTCTGTCACTGTGGCAACCCTCGAAAATCTGTGGGGTTTTACCTAGATGGAGAGAAGGGAACAGCAAGAAAAATTCTTGGGACAGAATTTCCTCTCTGCAGTGGTTCTGTTCAAGCTGTGTTGTAGGAGGAAAGTGTCTTTTCTAGCTCATATTGCCATCATTAGTTTGGAACTCTTGCCTCTCCTGCCTGTCTTGAGCATCATGGTCATCTTAATCTCTTGGGAGCTTTCAGAACAGTCATCCCATTTTAGGGTTTTTTTTCTAGTTGGTTACAGATCACAAGAAGCATGGTACCGAAGGGGACAATGCAGCAGCCTTTGCAGCAGGTCATAGTGAATATGCCGTGAATGAATGAAAAATTGCCACCCGTGATCCTCTCTCCTGGATAAAAAAGGAGGAGCTAGGTGCTCTTTCTCAAACAGATGTTATCCTAATTGGAGGTGCCTCACTGATTTGTGAGGGTTCAAGACTAAGCCATAGCCAGGATATAAATGCTACAGGCTCCCACAAACATTTCTGTCAAGATGCCACAGCTACTGACATCCAGTTCCTGTTCCTTGCCCTTCAAAACCTCTGCCTGTCATCTCTTGTACTAAATAATTAGTGATGTATTTAACAAAACTCTGTTTTCAGCAGACAAGCAAAGCAAATTATGTTTGAGAGTAAGTAAATATTTTCCAGTAACTGAAAACATTTAACAAGTGTTAATGTATTGATAAAAATATGACTAAAATGCCGAGCACATGAAGTGCAAACATCTGTAATATCTCAAAATGGTGGGCAGAACCACTTCTGAGAAGATTTTCATGAATAGGAGACTTGTTGTTTTTACTGAGATTCTGATTTTGTTTTCTTTGAAATGCAAGCAGCATCCAAAAATGTCACAAATGTAAATACCCCACCAAGTACTTACCAGGTCTGATAGGAAGCCGGTCATCTTTGGCTGGGAGCTTGCTATTCAGCGTGTGATCTGTCTTCGTCATCACGGGCTTCTGTATCTCATGCTGGCATGGCAGTGTGCATTTGGCCTCAGGGATCAGAGTTAAATTTTTACTATCTTGTCTTCACTCACTTATGTTTACTTCAACTGGCCAAAGTTAACACTCCTAGATTAAATATTTCAGGAAATACTTGCATCTGGTCCAGTCTGCAGGGAAAAGTTTCAAAGCAGAGGAAGTTTGCACCTGAGAGTTAGTGAGGGCTTTGGAAAGGGAAAGTAGATAAGTTCAGACAAAAAAAAATCTGAACAGTTTTTAAGGAACAGTAAAATAATTGTGTGATACAGACCAATGAGTATATCTGCCATAGTCTGCACAAACAAAAAAGCAGCAGGTACAAGGCTTAGGTGCTGTTATTTACTGTTAAGTATCTGATGTTCTGTTTCAGATTCATTGATTTTTGTAAATATTGTTTATTAGATGAAAAAAAGAGGCAAATTTCAAAGCCTAATTCTGCTGTTCTAGCTTTATGTATCAGTTAGACTATACTGAGGAAGTGGATTTCTTATCTGGTGTTTATGGGGATGTCCAGGTGTGATGAAAAGAGTAAGACATACTGTGCCCTGGCAGAGGCTTTTGAAATAGAGCATCTAGTCCTGGAGCCTCCACTTGAAACAGCTAGCAATTAAGACTCACTCATGAGAGTAATTATTGAAGGATGGGACAGTTGGGATCTTAATCCCTCAGGTTTCAATTTTGATGCAGAACAACTCAAAAATTAGTATTGTAACCATTGAAAAGTCACCTTTGATTACCAGGGGCCCTTCTCCTGTGAGCTTTGACTGAAGCTCTATGTGGCTTCTGCTAGAGACAGCATTTGGAAGAAAGAAGTTTGCCTGGGGCTTTTGTGTGGTGTTGATGCCCTGTGCTGTCCCTACTTTCAAAGTCTTCTGCTTGCTCATATTCATGCCAGGGCACTTTCCACCACCCTCAAGGCTTGGGTTGGGGGCAGGTGGAGCAATGGGGTTGCCCAAGCTTCCCCTCGGGACTTGTACTTTCAGCTTATAAAACACAAAATGCAATTATTTACAGAGGAGTTTACTGCAAATACTGTGAGTCTAAAGGAATGAGAAAAATACATGTTAATAATAAAACCTTGGTTACTTGTGTAATTCCAACTATTGCCTATATAACTGCATAGCAATTGCTGTTTATTCTGGCTTGCAGTAGCATTTAGAATGATGTGGCATTTTTGTAACTCCTCTTGAACATCCACGACTGTCACATTTTGACTGTACAAAAATACAAGTTGTGTAGCTATTGATCATGTATTGTTTCAAAATGCAAATGTTTCCTTTTCCTTTTTTTTTTCTCAAATTGTATCAAAGTGTAGGGAGGGTGATCATGTCCTAAAGATTACCACGTTCCTTGAAACTCATTACTGAAGATCTCAAAGAGCAGCAAATTCCACCAGCTCACAGTGAAATTTTTACATTTTTGGAGATCTCTGGTGATGCTGAGCTTCAGATAGCTGTATAGCATGGTATGGTCACACCTTATCAGCAATTTTAGGATGATTTTATCCTAGGAGTTTACCTCTTGGGTTTTGTCAGGTCAATGAAATTGACCTTTTCGGTTAAAAATTTCACCTACATTCTAGAAGAAACACACTATGAAGTTTGTGCATGGCTTCATGTTTAAGGAATTATTACAGAGTTAAGGGGATCTTTTAATTTGTTCTATATAGATCCGTATGAATTGTTTGCAGTGACAAACACATGAAACTCACTTTCCTGAGGTCTGTCATAAATTTGTCCAAAGAGTTAAAGCTGAGCTTGGTTCTAAGCTAGCCTGATTCTACACTGTATTGCACATTGCTTGTGACTGGAGCCACCTACAGTTTCATTTCACACTGAGAGAAACTCAGTGTTTTGTTCTAAGTTTGATTTAGGACTTTGGGTTTGTTATAATCCAAAATTAAAAAGGCTGGAACTAAAGAAGGCATTTAGGCACAAAACATTTCCTAAGTAAAATCTAAAAGTTTAGCATAGCACATATTTTCTGTTACGATGACTTCTTGATTATTGACTACTCACAGGTTTTTTAAGGTGAAATGAGGGTGACTTTAATCCTTGAAGGTTCCGCTTGTGTCTATGAAGGAATATTCGTATGTTTTCCAGTAACAGAATACAAATATTTTGCCTTTGCTTTGCTTTGAAGTCTGCAATCATCAAGGTCCATTATGACCTTATTCTAGCTGATCAGCTAGAAGCTGATGTAGGTAATATGTTCCTGAAGATAAATATTTCCTGTAAAGAAATGAAATCTCTTCCTAAAATGTGACCTCAAATTCTTTGATTATTTCCATAACCAAGTTCCCCTTTGTTTCTGGAAGGATAAGATACATAAAGATGCCTGGGCTGATGAGGATCCCAGTAAAACAAAGAAGGAATCAGAATGAGACAGTATTTTTCTGGAAATAAACCAGAGATTTTTTTTTTCTCCTTTTACAGCACTTTGAATATCATGACAAAATGGTTACAGTGATGATGCAGTTTTACTTTGTAGATGTCTACATCCAGTTTGTTTTGCAGTGTGACATGAAATGTGCCAGTCTTTAGATGTGAAACAGAAATGGGAATAAAATAGTTAAAAATTTCTTCTTACATGAGGGGAGGGAGTAACTGTGAGGACAGGCAGTGCCAAGGCCATGAGAGCATATCCCTTGCACAGCAGTATTTTCCTATCAAACTGCACAATGATAGAGATCTAGAAGGGCAGAAGTACTCACTTCACTGCAAGCGCCACCAAAGCCTGACTAACACCCTGATACAGTGCACCTTGCACACAGGAGAGCGGGAAAGAACATGCAGAGACCAGCCACAGTGATATATACAGAATAAGGCTTTCTTCAAACCCAGCTGTGTGCAGCACCTCAGCAGTGCAGAAAAAGACCTAGAATATTCAACAGAAAAAAACAACCTCGCGTTGGGAACCCTGAATTGCATGTGTGGTATCACCTCTAATGTCAGGACTGGTAAGCAAGTGGGGTACATTTCCACCAGTGACTTGTCCTTTTTGCTGATTATTGAGAAAATACATATTTTCAAGAATGAGTTAGAGACAGTAAGTGTTATTTTAAAAGCTTTTCAAGTGTTTTTAATACATAGCAATTGTTATCATTTTAGTTTCAGTCCTGGACATCATCTGATGCAAGTCACCTGTGGTCCAAAAAAACAAGAGCTACACACCCATAAGACCCTAGTAGATAGTAGCTCGTTGAGGCTGTGACCTGCCTTCTAGCCAGTTTTATTAGCTTTCCTGACAACAACAGCAACAACTGCCAAAGCCATAACGTGTGCAGAACATAATCTTCTTTGAACAGGTGCAAGCATAGCCCTGGCACACTAACTGTGATGCCACTGCTTGAAGTCAGTTTTGTTGGATGTCAGCTGCAGTCTTCTAACCGTGATTTTGGCCTTGATGCATGGATCTGTACTGAAATGAGTAAGGCTGCATGGCACCTAAATTTCCAGCTTCTTCCTGATGGTGTCAGTTACAGCAATGACACTGAAGCAGTAGAATGAAGATGAGAAAGCTAAAAGGCAAAAAAACTAGCTTTCTTGTTTTATCTCTCCTTTTGAGTAAAAGATGGGCAGAGCAAGTAGTCAAAATAGTTTGAGATATTACTTGCAGAAGTATGAGAAGGAGAGGCCTTGGCATGGGGTTAAAACAGCACATAAACATTAATATTGGAGGGTTAATTGTACACTGCCTAGCTTATCAGTAACTGTAAGAGATGCAGCAATAGGATGCATATGGGAGAACCAGCCCTCCTGAAGTCTAGGATGCTGGATTTCTGTAGCCTGGGAGGATCAGCTCTTGAGATGAAAAGATTCCTTAAGCCATGAAGTACTGAAGGTGCCCAGCAAGACTACCTGTGAAGGACTGACTGCTTTCAGGAGATGCTGGAGCTATGTCAGTCAGCATGGCTAGACTTCATAGGAGGGATAGAGGGATCCAACGCTCATACTTTTAAACTTGACATGGTGCTGTGTGACAGAGATGAACAGTCTCTTTGCAGTGTTCCAGCTATGCTTCTGTTGAGACTGGTTCTTGCAAAAGGACCAGGAAAGTCAAAGTGGCACCGACCAAGACTGCAACAGAAATCTCTCAGAAATTTCTTAGAAAGAGTCTTATCAGAAGATGCAAAGCATCAATGCAAAAAAAGAAGAATCAACTAGGTATAGGTGCTGGATTATCAGTTTTGTTACTTTTCTTCACCTTGAAGAACTAAATGTATTCAAGAAACCTTTCTTTTCAAATGCACAATATCATATTAGAATCAAGCTACTAGGAAAGCTTCATAGTATCACAGATGTACATGGGAAGGTGTGGGAGCAGCTGAAAACAGTGTCAAAATGCCTCACCATTCAAGTATTAGAGGACTCAATTTTTCTAGTTTCTGTACTCAGCTGGAACTTCCTTCAAAGTTCTGTGATGATTTAGTCCAGAAAGTTAATTCTGTGTCTTTGGATTTTTCATTTTAAATGTTAGCTCTGATTTTTACAGTAACAAAATCAGAAGGATTATCCACTGTCCACCCTATTATGTTGAAAATAGTTTCTAACATATGTGTTGTAATTGCAACAGACACCCTCTCAATTCTTCTGAAAGCTTGACATTAACAACCAATACTGCCAGCTGTAGTACTCACTGCTTC
This sequence comes from Urocolius indicus, assembly GCA_013401255.1. Classification (NCBI taxonomy): domain Eukaryota; kingdom Metazoa; phylum Chordata; class Aves; order Coliiformes; family Coliidae; genus Urocolius; species Urocolius indicus. The sequence continues at coordinate 104,038 of WBNH01003737.1, read as the reverse complement.
TCAAAGGAGTTTTCCTACCTTACATTGAAAGAATAGCTGATCCCAGGCAGGTGGAACTCCATTAGAATGAGAAAGTGTTTTCTGTCTTGCCTTTTCTGCATTTTCTGCTTAAGTAGCCATCTGGCACTGAGATGATTGTTTACTTTGTACGATTTCTGTCAAACGATGTTTTTTGCAGCAATTGTACAGTGCTTAGAACAGATGGATTTAATATTTCAATGACTCAACAGGAGAAGTCCTGAATGAGAACATTTTGCAGCACAATGCTCCCTATTTTGATACAGGAAACGAGACCAGATCAAATACAAAATTGAACCCAGGCTTCAGTTGCTGGAACATTCACTGGCCCTTTAATATCAGAGCTTCTTCTGGGGCTTTTCCTTTAGAAGCAGCATGTGCATGATTTTATTTTTTCTTTTTATTAGAAAACTCCCTAAAACTCAGCACTGACTCAGTGCTCCAGCACAATAATAATCAGTATGAATGATTAAACTGCAGAAGGATAGGAGTTACAGACCTACTAAACAGTCCTATATGGTGTCAGAAGAGTTTGGGAAGCGAGTAAATGCTGCAGTGGTCATCAGGATTAACAGCTCTTGAACAGCAGCAGTACGTAGGTGCTGTGGAGCAAATCAGCTCTGTGATACAGTGTAGTACAGTTTGCTGATGTGTATTAGTAGAGTGCAATGTGTTCTTGGCCAATGCACAGCAGACATTGGCTGTCACAGCTTCCACACTTGTTTTGGACTTGTTATTATTTATAAAATGGACCAAATTTTCCAAGTGTCTGCTCTCTCAGTACTCTCTCAAAGTGTCTTAATCCCTGTCTCACATCAGGTCTCTGCACCTCCAGCTTTCAGCACTACCTGTATGTTTGTTAATCCTTGTGCCGTTCATGAGGTACCTGGAATAGGTTTGAAAGAACTGCTTACACTACAGAAACCTGGCCCAGATTTTACAACAACTGATATGCATGGAAGGTGCAATCAGTTTGCTCAAGAGGATGTGGATGAGAGTTCTTCTGTACCAAATGCTAGGGGTTTGGGGCTGATCCCTGGCAGTCAGTATAAAGACAATCAGACCATACAGTTACTTGATGTCCACTTGAGAAAGTAGAACAAATTTGGGTTTTCTTTGTTGTTCTACCAGGTATTTGTTCATATACAGTGTTCATGATCAATACTATGGCCTTTATAGTGTGATATTGTCAAGACGTGACATGAAAATTGTTTGCAAGGACTATGTTTATATTTCATCCTCTCTTCATCCTGCTTAATCCTGAGCAAAGCTTTCTTACAAAGTAACAAACACAGAGATGAATCCTGCCTCTTCACAATGACAGCAAAGGAGAAAGACTTGAAACAAAATCCATGTGTTATGACTGAAAATTATCTCCATGTGTCGGTTCTCAGAAATGTCTGTAGTTCCTGTCTTCCTCCTACGGAGCTGTTCTAAGAAGGAGCCATTGTCTCTAACCATGAAAAGCAAAGATAAATATAAAACTTTGATGAATGACAAGCTATTTGATAATTACTTTTTGGATTACATTTTACAGACAGAAGTCCACTTAATGTTTAGCTTTCAGTTTGATTTTGAGACAAGACATTTTGTCAATGGAAGTTGCTTATGGTGGCCAATCAGAGCTTGGTGCAGAATGTCTTTTCTTTCTTAACATTCTTCTCCACAGTATGATGACATTTCTTCCTAAATTGGCGTGTTCTGATTTCTTCTGTGATTTCAGAGATTGACTTCCCTTTTGTTTCTGGGACGAAGAGGTAGATGAGAACCACTGAAATGACCAGGGCAGCAATAAAGATGAGGAAGCAAAAGGGACCAAGAAGCATCTGGAGATGAAAATGAATAAAATGAATGATTTCACTGACAACACTTGCCACTGTAGATTCTTGAAAATTGTCAATTTGTCCCAGTGGCATGAGGAATAATTTGATTTTACAGAAAGAATACTTCTTGATCTTTATAATTTATTCTTGAGGCAACTGATGACGTCTGAAGTCTAAGGGGGTGGGGCTTTTTAAATAAGTGTCCTCCATAGGCCAGTAACAATAAGGGATTCAGAGCTTTGATCATGTACAAGGCATGCCATCCTATCCCCCCCATACAGATCAGCCTGGAAGATCAGTTTAAATTGATAAAGAGAAGATTTGAACCAAATTACATACGACAGCAAAGGGGAAAATCATTCCAGTGAAAGTGAGGCCTAGCCAGATGATGATTCCACCAATTACAAAAGCAGAGGACCTTGTTGAGAGGGTGAAGATTTCATTCATGACCGATGCAACAGCTCCAGCTGAGGAAAAGCCATAAAAAAAAAATACAAACATTACTGTAAGGAATCATTTTCCTCTGACTGAAATTATGTCACTGGTCAAACACAGTCATAGTAAGTCAGGCTACTGGGAGATCATCTAAATTTGAGCAGAGCAGCCATGTCATTTTGAATTGCCCTACAGACTTCTCTTATGGTCCATGGAGAGAGATGGAGAGCTCTGAAGTGCAGTTTCTATCCACCTTATATGTATAAAATAGAGAGATGTATGGCCTTAATGATGTATTTCTCTCCATTGCCCATAGGAGACATCTGGATTCTGCTACCATGGGATTTCCATTAGGTTTTCAAGATGTTCATGTTCTTCATATATAGCCCTTACAATAATAAAGGCTGCCATTTGAATTGGAAGACTGTACTAAGTACTGTTTACTCAGGGAACTTTAAGAGTAAATATTGGTCTCGGGCGAATGAGGTCCTAATAGCTCCAACTTTGCTTCTGGCATTACTGATGTAGTTGATTCAGAGTGACATTAAGAGAAGATGAGAAAAGACAGAGCAATGCTAGATGGACTATGCATGCTGTCTTATATCATTCCTTAATAAAGCAGGATTTTACAGCTGAGTTGAGAAAACTGATATTTTAGAAGAGGCTGCCTCTGCCCTTAGGCAAAACCACAGATGAATCTGTTGAGCCTATATGCACTGAGTAGCACTGACACCCTCCAAAACCAGTCTTAGTGGATTGATTAAAAGTATTTTTTTGGCTTGGGCCTGTAATCCAGTAAGAGGAAACAGGATCCTGATTCATTTCAAAGAAATTGTTAAATTGTTTCTTGGGTCATTAATTCATAAAAAAATGTGAATCCTCCCCCTATTTCAGTGCAAACTAAGCTGTTGATTTTCAAAGATGTATTCACACAGTCTACTTCTTCCATACATTCGTGGATATCCATGTATATATCCATGAGGTGCAAGGTTTCCAGTTCTTGCTTTTATTGCTGTACTCACCTGGCCCTATTCCATAGGCAACGATGAATAAAAAGATGAAAATAACACTGCAGTAACGCATCCAGAGGAACTTATCCTAGACAAAGGCAAAAGGAGGGAAGAGAACAAAAATTAATGTTACAGCTTTAGATGGCTGATCCAAATATATGGGAGAAGCAATATTTATGAAGAAGTTCATGATGCTGAACTCTGTAATAGATGCTCACTACAACTAGTTATCTTTCAGTGGAAAGTATATTCAGTGTACTGAATACCACGGAAAGCCAAAAGTACTCTACAGTGTCATATTTACAGAGGTGAGCTGAGCTGCAGCCTGGCCTGAAAAACACGTAACAAATTCCAAGCTAATTGTAACATGGGCAAAATTGCTATGATTTAACCTTATTATTGAATTAGATAATTTCGAGGAAAAGCCATTTAAATCTCTTCTGAACCAGAAGATATCTGTGAACCAGAAAGAACATGTAAGTTTGTGGGCTGAGATCAAGATTGCAATGCAGTGCAAAACACTGATACTGCTGCAGCCATGACACTGGCTTCCTCACTACTTTCCACCATCCTGGCTGAAAGTAGCTAGAGAGCTGCACTGTGTAGCTGGATCACTTTTATCAAGAGTGGAAACTGGTGCTTGTTGGAAGGGTCAGTACAGTAAATGTACTGATGACAGTACAGTAAAGATGACAGTAAAGATGCTTGTCCAGGGATTTAAAGAACAACAGAACAAGACACAGGTGAGGTTAGGAGAGGTCAGGCAGGCAGAGGGCTGGAGGAAAACTATGCCAGGCCAAGGTTTTACAAAATATTTTTCACTGGCTGTTTGAAAGCCTGATTAAAAAAGATGAAATACAAGGGAAAACAGGACAAAAAAAAAAGCCTTGCATAAGGAACTATGAGTTGTATTCAGATGAAATTCTGACCTGCTATTTTGGACATGAAAGCTAAGGCTGACTATCTGCTGTCCTGCACAAGGATTTCTGATGCAGGTCCACTCCCAGAGAGACATTTGCTTACACTCAGTAGAAGGCTTATTTCAAGCAACACCAGTATCAGTGCCATCAGCAAAAAACCACCCCACAGGAGAATTCGGCGTCCAAATCGGTCAATAATGGAGCTCTGAAGATTAGAAAAGAATTGCAAGTCACTGGGAGAACGCAAAATCCAACCATCAGACAGTCAATAAGTCAGGCATTCTTCTTGGTTACTTTTTATTTGAGAGAGCACAAATCTTATACCAAGTTTATTATTTTGTTGAATTCCGTCTAGCCTATTACTATGAATTACCATTGCTGCCCAGCTATATATGGAAATAAGTATAAATATTTATATTTGAGTGACATTTCAATTCTATCTGTATTAATAAGAGAAGGATTTTAATAAGAAATTATGGAGAATGAAGATAGGAAGAAAGATATAAAAGGTGGGATAAAATTTGTAGCAGATCTTTTCAGATCTGTGCAGCACCACAAAAAAATTCTTTACTTCATAAGAAGATTTATTTTCTTTGAGGAAGATTGGATTGAATTCACATGAGTTTGACTCTTAAAGTCCCAGAAAGGTTTAACTTACACAGAAGATGACAGAGATGAACTCAGAGAGTGCAACTCCTAGAGATACGTATGGGATTATGCTTTCATGCAGGTTGGCTGTCTCAAAAATTTCTGAGGTGTAAAAGGTGATCTGGGAAATAAAAAACCAGTTTCAAAATGAAGCATAGACAATGTATATTATATGTGCTTATCCAGTATCACTTTGAACTTGATTTGCCATCACCGCAAAAGCAGCAGGTGGAAAGTCAGGAGATAATTGGAGATGAAGAAAGAGAATTTGAAAAAAAAAAAAAAAAAAGTTGAGCATACTGCCTTTAAGTCATGGGAGAAAGATGTTGTTTTGCCAAAGAGGAAAAGGAAAGGGACAAGAAAGGGCATGAAGAAAAGCAGATAACCTGAACAAAGTATACCTTGTCATGCAGTGGATTCTGTTGCCCTTTTCTAGTTGCCAAGCAGAAGCTGCTTATCTGCAAGGTCCCTGATGGACTGGGCACCATTTTCCTGGCAGCAGAGCCTGTCAGTGATTAGTTAGTGCTTTGGTTACTTAATAGTAGATGTAAGCATAGAAGTAGAGTATACTCAACTGCACTCAGGCCACAGAGCTGTAGACCCAGTAAGAGGAGGAGCATGATACTCAGCTGTGGATACACAGATGGTTCTTTGAGCACCTCTAGGACACTCATAATTTTGGTGCCTTTTGTTACAGCCTTTTCCTTCATCATGTCATCAAGTTCCGTCTGATAATTCCCTTCTCCCCAGAGCTGCTTCATGGCTAGAAGAGACAGAATGAAGTATGGCTCTCCATCATCTGATCCACACAGAGTTCTATGTCTTTCAACTTTTAATGACATTAAACATTTACGGTTCAGTCCATACTTTGATTCATTGGTCACTGAGCAAAGAACTAGAATGTTGCTTATTGGAACATGCTCAGACTTCCCTGGAAAATGTCTTTCAACTTGCTCTAGTATTTAAGGGTAGATCTTGAATATTTCTGATGACCCCACTTAGTCTGAAAGACTGAAATTGTGTATAATTATCAACATATCTGTAGCTGGCTGATAGAATAGCTGGTTCTACCTATTAGCTTCACTTTCCCAAGAGTTAAGGTTTAACAAATTAAGCAACTTAAGTTTTATTTTACCTTTCAAGCAACCAGCCTTGTTTCCTTTTTGCAGCAAGAGGTAGGGAGGAGACTCAGGAAAGAATGGCAAAAAGACCAGTTGAATCAATGCCACCAGCCCAGAGAAGGACAATAACACATTCCACATGTCTTCAGTTCCTAAAAGATCTCTATGAAAGCACATTAAAGTGTGTTTTTAGTCCAGTACAACTACAGTCTATAACCAGTTTGGTATTGTTTAGATCTTAGACCAGCTAAAGACACACAATATACATATGGACCTTGAAAAGTTAAATTGATATAGAAGATGTTTAGACTAGGTAGGAAAAATAGACATACTTTATTTCTACTGCAAGAGTGAGGCTTTTCTTGTAATTTGAATGCTTTCTAAAGATCAGCGTTGGTTAGGTATTCCCATAACAGCCATCTGAGCCAATACTGCAATTCTGCATGAGGTTATTGAGAAATTAGCAGAGATTTCAGATCTCAAAATGTTACTAAGAATCTTTACATACAGTCTTGTCATATTAACTTCAGCAGAGAGTCTGCACCTGCAGAGATGGATTCATCCCATCTCAATAGAAGGGCCTTTTCTCTGCAGTGAATGACATGAAAAGGTGGTGTCTGCGATGGGGTGGATGCATCCTTTTCGACAGCTGTGGTTACGCAAAGTACAACCCCATCTTTAGTGTGTATCCATTTCTAAGACTGGGAGAATGAAACTTCCCTGCCATACAGAAGACAAATGAATAGGATGAGAAGTACCGTAATCCAAGAATCCTTGCTACAGCTTTTCCCAGTGCAAGAAACACAGAGGTAGTCACGTTTACAAATCCACGTAACTTCTTAGGTGAGATCTCTCCAGCATACTGAACGTGGGCATTCATATGTATTCCTGAGGTGAAGAGGAAAAGAGACAGCTAAAACTATAGAAAGCAAGAGAAATGATCCCTTTTCATTTCACCTTCAGCTGAAGGTAGCTCTCTCCTCTATCTTCTGAACTGTTTGCTATATATGCTCCACAATTTTAAGCAAGGTGTTTAGCTAAACCATCAGGCCTGTCTCTCAACAAGACCTCTTGAAGGCAAAGGTCAGCTCATCTTACCTTTTCCCACTCTGTTCCTTGTTACACTGGAGTTAGTGTGCATGCCAGGGTACTCCCAGCAGGAAGATTTCTGTATCCACCCCAAAGAAGTCACATTGACATGGACTAGTTGGGAGTCCTACCAGCACCGATGCCCTCGAGGAAGCGCCCAATCAGGATCATCTCAAAAGACCTGGCTCTTCTGCTCAAGCCAGTGTGCAGCGTGGCTATTATTAGGACCACATCGTTGAACAGCAGACAGTTCTTCCTACAACAGCAAAAGACGTGGGTATGATCCATGCATTACTTTTTTGTCTTTGACTAATGTCTGCCTGTTCTCCTCTGGATTCACAGACATGTCATGTTTAAATGCATTGCTTATAGGACACCTATATCTCACTATGAGAAGGCACGATGCCTTTGCAGGGGAGTGGAAAGGGAGAAGCTAGGTTCCTCTTTTCCATGCTGACACAATGTGAGCACACCATGAGGCTGAAGGAAATTCCTACAGGATAAATACCGACAAGGAATAAGGAACAGCCTTTTTCACATCTTTTCTGTGGCTGAGGTTCCCATCTCAAACACTGCACATGTCCCCAGAACAAAGCTTCTTTGAGAATTTGCTTCACTACCCACTTCAACCCTACTGTTCTATGATTCTATGATTCAAGATAGAGTTCTGGTTTTATCCTTTATGGCTATTCTCAAAGACTCTCAAAGAGCTTATCTTTGCTGAAACTACAACAATTCTTACAGAAGAATGAACCTGCACAATTTTTTTAAAGACTACTATAAATTGAAAAAAGCAAACAAAAAAAGCCTTTTCCCTTCAGAACATCGATCCCTTTCTGCACTGCTGCAGGGTTGTTGCACTCCCTATGCCATTATTGCCCAATAAAGAAATTTCAGAGATTTTTTTTTTTAAAATGAAATTTCAGCAAATACACAGGAATTGTGTCACACCAAAAGGTGTGACAAGGGAATCAGAAACAGTCAAATATTCTTGTCTCTCTAATATACCTAGTAGTAGTGTCACATGCTAAGTCAATTCAGCACCAGAAGAGGTCAGTGAGAATGCTGACATCCATTATATTAGGTGAATAATATTTCAGTGCTTCCCTTCTTGCAGCCCTGATTAGCCAGCTGTTGGGAAATATACTTACTTTCCATATTTTGCAGTCAGGTACCCACTACACAGACACCCTATCATTCCACCTATGCAGTACATGGATACGATGAAGGACCACAGCAATGTGAGTGTCTCCTGGTGCAACACAGAACCGTATCGCTCCAGCCAAGTTTCATTGATGAACTTCTGAATGTACTGGGACAGAAAAAGAGAATTTAATTCCTCTGAGGCATGAATCACAATAGTTCTTCATTGAATTTACAGCTTGAAAGACATTAATAGTCATTACTAAAAGCATGACTAGGGGACACTTGTTTGCAAGTTGGTATTTCCTCTTACAGCACCTAATAGTCTAAGAATTTTTTTCAAAATCAATTCTATTCTTTAGTCTGTTGAATCCTGGTTCTCCTACAGCAAAATACTGGGAACTTTTATTGAAGTGTAAATGCTCTTGTTTCAGGTAGTGAATATAAAAAGGGCTGAACTGAAGGCAGAGACTCAACCAGTTTTTAATCTTTCTCCATGACATAGTCTTTAAGGAGCGTATTTCAATATGCCGTTTCCACACAATTCTGTGGGAAGTTGTCTTTGTAGCACAGCTCCTAACGATCATGCACACTCATTTTGTCCTTTGACAGTGGACAGTATGGCTGTGGAAAGAGCTGGGAATAAACTCACATGGCAACACCTAACAGATTTTTTAGAGCATCTTCAAAGTCTAAGGCCTAGTTCCATGAAGAGCATCTGCAGATATGGTTTTATGAAAGCTTTGCTTACCGGAGAAGTATAATTGATCACAGACATTTGAAAACCAGATAGGTGCGTTCCACCAATTCCTAGCACTATAATCATTAGAAACAGTTTCCGATATCGAACCTGCCAAAGACAATTAAACACATCCTAAGTTTCTGATACCAGCATGACTTTCAGACCATGAGATAATTTATGAGATTTTATATCTTCACATTTAGAAGCCTTTAAAATGCAAAGACCCATTTTGAATTGTTCAGTAATCACAGAAAATTGATGGGAAATTGTTAAGCTGCAAAGCTGCAAGTTGTTTTTATGTTCCTATCCTGGTTATTAACAGCCTGAAAAGATGCAATCTCTAACTCTGTTAGTTCTGCTAGCCACAGAAATAAAAAAAAAAACCAAAAAACAAACTTAAAAGCCTTGTTCAGGTGATTTGTCTTTGCTTTTGTACTAGTAATCCCTTTTTTCTTTCAACTTTGCCTCCTCAGAGATGTTGTTCACCGGTTTCCAGAGATTATTCAAATCTATCTCCTTCAAACCTATTTCTTTTACATTTTGCTTGTATTATCCTCATAGGAAACTGCATTTTTAGACTCCCTACTTGAATGTCTCTGATTTGAAATTCTGTGTTCCCATAATATACAGTGGATTTTAGAGGACTTTTCACAAGCATGTGTATTCTCAGGCCAAAAAGCAGGTTTTCAGGTATTTAGTCAGGACACAGTCTAAACAATGAGTATCCTCATATATCTTGGAGAGTACAGGGCCGTGGATTGGGAGGGTTTTTTCTGTTTTGTCTTTTTCTTACTGCTATTTTCCCTATATTCCTCAAAACACCTAATCTTTCCATGTTTTCCAAATCCTCTTTTAAACTCTCACACTTTTGTATTTCTAATATATTTTCTGGAGATGCTGTGTAGTCAGTCCTATTGCTAAGTTGGTGTTGTCCCAGGCATGTGCTCTGTTGGTCGTTTCTGTTACAAGACAGACTGCTCAATTCACTTTGCTGTAATCTTCAAAGATCATGCTGCTGTTAGTGAGTAGAGCTAGAAGACGAGAAGTTAGATACTCACCAGGTCTGAGAGGAAACCAGCCATTTTCCCTTGAAAACCTGCCTGCTCTGAGAGCCCTTGTCAAGCCTGTCAGATGAGAGAGTTGGTTTCTACACTTAGATTATAAGAAGCTGGGATCATAGCACAGAAGTTAAATTCTAACTATGTGACTTTTAGAGAATTGTGTCCTCCTCCCACTCTGGCCAGGGACTCTTCTTGCTGGTTTAATTATTCAAAGACCCAGATATGTCAAGCTGATTACACCACTGGTAAATGTTTATCCTTCATGTATTGGGAATGCTCCCCCTTACTTGCACAGCTAAAGCAACTGCCTGTGCCTGTTGTGTGAAGAGTCAAATGGTGCTAAATGTCTGAATATTGTCATGTTGGGTCCTTACTAACACCCAGTTCTTCACAGAGGGTCACACTGTTTCCAGAAGCACTCAGAAGCCTCACTTTTACATCTCTATAATTATGGAGATGGCCTACTGTGTGCCAGAGTGGGGTGCTCAATCTGTTCTGGCTTGAGAATTGATTTTAAGTGCTTTTAACCTTAAAAAATATCTTTTGAATCAGCTACATGCTTGGCTGTTGACAAAGAGTGTGAGTTACTTCTGGTTTCCTTCAGGCTTCTGTGCATTACATGTAACATTTTGCATTACCCTGGGTACAACATAGTTCACTCTGTTCTGCAAAGATTAATCAGTCTTTGGTTAGTGGTAAAGTGGGAGGCAGGAAAGTGGGGTTATGGTTCTGAAGGCAACAGAAGCTTTGTTCAGGGGCATGGTGGAAGCACTGGCATTCCTCCTGCATCTTGATTTTCATGTTATAACAACTGACAACAGCGTTACGCTGTCCCCTGGGCCATGTACTGCACAGAGCAAGCTTGCTGAGTCACACCTTGACCTTTCTCCTGCTGGATGTGCCAATAAAGTTGTCTCGCAAAACCCTCTGCACGGCTGTCTGGTTGCACATCAGTGCAATGGTGTACAGTGAAATAATTCAAGTTGAATTCTCCTTTCTCCTCATTCTGTGGGAATAAAGAACTGGTAATTTGTAAAAAATGTAAACTGAGCTTCAGAGTACGATAGTGATTGCTGGTGAATGAGATAATGTCATAGAATGCCGGGCTGCAAGTGTGAGAAGCAGCAGCATGAGAGTGGAAAACATGTAAAGCCTGAAGGTCAGCAGGAGGTAAAAGCAAAAAGAGATATTATATAACTATGACAATAAACTGGGGGCTTGCATACAGCAGGGCAGCACTTGCTCATGGCAATGCTCCCCCACCTCAACAATCCGGAGTGAGTTTAGTGTGTTTCAGCGTGTCACCCCTATCCTGCCTGGCCCAAGACTGGCATCATTCTGTTTTCACTGCTCATGAAATCTTCATCACTTCCACCTCAGCCATGGTCATGTATTTCATTCCTTCCCCTCTCAGCACAGACTTCTTAAATATTATAACTTCCTTTTGTAAAACACCTCAGAATCTAACTTTCTCTTCAATAACTGCCACAAAGATGACTGTCTTTACTTGGGTTTTCTCTTATTGCTCCTCTCAATCTCTGGTCACTTCAGCACTGGCAACTGCTCTCTCCTCAGCCAAAGATTTTGCTGTCACAGAGATGACTGCAGCCAGATTGTACAGCTGTCTCTGACCTCTCTTAACACCACCACCACCCACTCCATCTCCTAGGATCAGACCAGAACTGTGTCCAGCAGAGTCTTCCAGAGCTGTAGTAGTTGTAGGCAACAAATAGTAGTTGTAGGCAAAAGCATAACAACTGAGCAAGTGTGCAGTGATGTTTCCCTGTGCATCTTCCAGGCCCTAGGAATGTGCAGCCCTGGTACTTTGTCAGTCCGGATAGTGTCTTTATATTTCTTCTTCCACACATCTACTGAGATCCTCTTTGAATTCTTGTAAACTTTTGTTGCTCCCAACCCCTGTGGCAGAAAAGTTTAATGAGATACTTGAACAAGTGTTACTTCTTGCTTTCTGTAAGGACACACTAAAATCTACTTTTGAAATAATTACTTCTTTCTTCTACTGTATCTCTCATTTTAACTTTCCTTTCCTTTAGACTTCTTCTGTTTTCTGTATCAAATTTGAACATGATATCTCTATTTCCAGGCTTCTTCATGGTGTACTGAACCCTGCAAGTCCGTTTTTATTTTTCTTTTCCCTCTCAAAGGGCTTCTGCCAGACTAATGGCAAAACATTTTGCTAGGCAGAACAGCAGCATTGAGGCGGAATCATGGACAGAGAGCAGATGAGCCTGAACGAACCAAAGCAGAAAGGAGGATTTCTTCTTTGAGTTGAGGATGAAAAACTTGGCTGCTGAAAGGAAGGACACACGTGACAGCTCGTGGGTATTTCTGGAAGGAGTTTAAACACTGTGGCCAGATTTTAACATCGGGTTGATCCTTGCACAGCCCTGATCCTCCAATTGTCTGTATTTCTCTCAGAATACTCATACGGCTGTCTTGTTTCTATCTGGCGTCATGCTTTTGTTCAGTAATATGGAAAAGCAAGACTTAAATGCCTAGTATAGTTCTTATTTATTTTCCTAAAGAAGAGAACAGGATTAGTTTTCCCACCTAGGATTTGAACACTGCAAGAAATGTGCTTATTCCAGACCCAGTACATAGCTCACCCAGTATCCTTGGCTTGGAGGGATTTTGTTGCCACATGTTGCACTTGTATGACCCTGGAAATCAAATAGATACACTGCAGATTCACAAGTACTTGTTTAACCTTTATTTCCCATCCATGATAGTTTATGGCAGTGTTAATGATTTATCATACTTCCCCTCTTGCTGACATTTTTTTACTAGTAGGAGGGAAAAAGGGGGGAGGTCAGGCATGCTGGCCAAGATCGTGCTGTAAAAAGAAATATGTAAGGAAATGAGGTTTTAGTGTCTTGTGAGACAATAAAAACTTCCTCACTGGAGACCAGTAAGATTGAGGAAGACTAGACCAAATAAATGCTTTTAAAATAATCAAGATCTTACCTAATCCTTTCTTTTCAAAATACTTTAAATGTTTGGGGTTTTCTTCTCCATTCTTGACCAGAAGGAATGTTTGTTGGTCCTTACTGTGGTAACACAATCCATGACCTCTGGTCTTGAAACGATAAACTTTATCTAGCTTTTTTTTGTAATATGATAAGTGTTATAGGAAGGATGGCTGTGTTGGGGAGGCCCACTGCTCTTGCTATTAGGCCTTGGTAGTGCTACAAATATTATTGGAGGATAGTGTGAAGATAGCTTCTGCAGGGGTGGTTGGACTAGATGATCTCTAGAAGTCCCTTCCAACCCTACCATTCTATGATTCTATGATAAAATAGCAGGAGCCTTAGGGTTATAAAAGAAATTGCTACTCAATATACAGATCCTTTTGTAAATTTTATTGTGCAGCATCTGCAACAGTCAGAAGTGAATATCTCATTTCAGACAGACACAGTACTTGAATCCAACAACAAATTTCTAGAGGATGAGCTCTCCTCTGTCCCTGACTCTTCAACCAATGAAAACCAAATCCACGCATGATCAGTAGGATATATTTTCCTAGTCACTGCTTTTTTAGTTCCTTATTAGTAAACTGTAAAACATGAAGAAAAGCAGGACTGTCATGTTGCACAGCAATGAATTTAAAAAGTGAATCCCTGTTTTACCATATTTTGTATTAAAAATGTGGAGTATTCAGATATTTGGAGAAGCAAACCCTCAAACATACATAATAGGTTCTCCAGGAGAGGAATTGCTTTTTTTGTCTCATCCGTACCAGTTAATCTTGGGAACTCGGTCCCACTGAATGGTATTTCTTCTGTCTGACATGCAGTAATTCCAGGCTGAAGAAATGCTACGTAGTCATTGCTATGAAGAAGGAAAAACTGCACACTGTGGATTAGGTAACTCATGATTTTTTGCAGTTCCACTTTCTTCACTCATGCTTTCTTTCCTTGCTGACATGTCCCTGTTTGTCCTAATAGAACAATCTGAAAAATGTAGGCAACATACCTGATTACCAAGAAGGGTTTGGCTTGAGGTGGCAGGTTATGCTTGGCTGCTTCTATGGCATAAGGTCTCCTTTACATCAGGACCTTATACCATCTTTACACCTTTCTTCTTCAGATGTAACAATCAGTCCCTGCCCCTGCCTCCCTTCCGCTGCAAAACCCCCAAAAAGATGAAGACCATGCTGCTGGTCACAGAAGTGTGATCATAAGCTCCTCAAGAAAGTCTGGGTTACCCCTGTACCATGAACTTGCTCTCAGGTCTAATTGTAAGGGGTGGAAACATTGTGTACTGATTCTGTCTGCTGACAGACAAAGTACTCTTCTTGCACCAGACTGAAGAGCTAAATGCTTCTTTTCATCTGGACTCAAGTTCCTTCTTTGGGAAAGCTCTGCAGCACTGACTTGTTATAGGAGCAGATAATTTCATCACGAAAGTTCTTTTTCTCTCAGTTTCACCAGTTTTGGTAAGAGAAATAGCAAATCTTGTGTTTTCAGTTTACATGAGGGACTGACAAAGATCTCTCTTTTTATACACTATGTTTATTTTTTTGTCTGCAGAGGATATAATTCAGCTTATATTTCAGCAGTTGGAGAGAGCCACCAAGTTCATCCTGCACCCTGCACTGCAGGTGATTATTTTTAAAATACACATTTGTGCTGTTTGTGGAGCAGTGGATTTTCTTTTGATTAGTGAGGCTTCTGGGCACTACAATAATAAAAGAGCAAAATATGGAGGGAAGAGATTGTTATTAAAATCTAGTAACAGTCATCACTGAGCAGTTACTCTGCTGTAGGGTAGTCTGTCTATTATTTCCACGGTAGTTCAGGCGGTTGAACTCCTCCATGACTTGCAGCATGGTCTTTCCTTTGGTTTCTGGCATCACCAGGAAGACAAAGATAGCCATGGACAGACAGTATATCAGGAAAATGATGAAAGAGAAACTACCAAGACCTTCCTGTAGGAAAAGAGGCAAATATGTGTTCATATAAATGGATCTAGTTTTCTTTCACTATGATATGGAGGTTCTGGTTTTGGATTTACTAAGAAACTTAGTCAGGGACTCAGTTACTGGATGTAAATCCTGCTTGCTGCTAGCTGGGGAATGTCATTGAGTGGTAAGATGAACTAACTCTCCTCTTTTAAAGAGGAAAGTTGTATGCTCAGCAGACATTTAATGTTATTGCTTGAGAACTGCTGAGGTTCAGTTACTTTTCCTTTCTGCTCTGTCCTTCTCAGTCAGCACTAGATTGGAGAGGGTACATAAGCGTGTTAGCACTGTCCCTCCTTGCACAGTCCCAAACTGCAAAGGCTTTAGGTTCCTGCTACTAACTAGTGCTGAGTGAGTTCTCTGGGCCTACCCATTTTCCACATTAACCTCAAAGCAGATGCACGTACAGGACAAAGGAGGAAAAGAAGAGAGTTGCTCATGACAATCAGATGATATCTGATAGTGTTGGTGCCTCTGTCACTGCTTCTGTGTTTGCCAGTGTCACAGTCTAACTTTGTGTATAGTGAGCAGCATTTTAGGGTTTGGACTCTATCCTTTGCATGAAGAACTGAAAAAACAAAGGTTCAAGAGGGGTCTGATCTTCTCTGAACTAAAACAAGACACCCTGCTTTGCTTACCACAATGAAAGGGAACAAAAGGCCAAGGATGAAGAGTTGGATCCAGTTTGTAATACCATTAAAAACATAAGCAGCTGGTCTATATGACTGAATAAATATTTCTGTAGGCAAGGCACATAACACTGCAGCTGAAAAAAATAGTTGAGAAGTTAGAAATTAGTTTAGAAATTTTGCAAGATGCTTCTGTAACTCACACTTCATAGTGCCATGTGAGTTCATGATTTTAACTGACCTGGAAGTGTTTGAGGTGCTGCGTGGTTCTTCAGGAGGAAAGCATGTAGGAAAGCAATATGAAATGAAGTTTTACCTCCTACCATAGGATGGAGGAGAACATCTACCCCTGTGCTCAGTCAGGAGTAGAGATTCATGCTAACCCTGGAAGATCTATGCCTGGGATCTCTCCTAAAGGCTGCAGTGAGGAAGGGATGAGTATATGAAACCATTCCAACAGAAAATACCAACCTGGCCCAATGCCAAAGCTCATGATGAAAATAAAGATGAGTGCAACAGAGCAGTATGGTACCCAGGAAAAGGAATCCTATGGTAGCAAATGAAAAGCAAATAAAAACAGAAATGAAAAGAATTATTTATCCAGCTCCATTAGAAACATTCATAACTGCTAAATTTGTCAATGTTAAACATCCATCTCTTTCCAGAAACTGGAAACCATCTGCTTCCAGAGACTTCACAAATATATCTACTCCCACTAAAAAATGGTTTGGGGGCAAGGAAAAAGTAATGATATCTGCCATAGAATAAAAGATGAAGACACAGCTTTAATGTATAAGTAGGGACTTACCTGTAGATGAAGAGTGACTGTGAGGAGCCCTAAAGCCAAGGCCATAACAGTGTAGCTTTTCCACAGCAGAGACTTCCTCCCTGCACGCTCAATTAGGAAACCCTGCAGCCAGGAGGACAGGATATCAGCTCCAAAGGACAGACCTTTAACCAGGCACTAGAGAGCTAACTGCCTTCACTGGCCAGACAGGAGATCTCTGAAGAGTTGGGGACTGAGATGTGGTAACTCCCCTGTGAGGGTAAGTGAAGGCATCTGAGGGGACTGGGCAGGAGCAGAAGCTGAAGGGACAGACTGGGAGAAGGTAGGGAGATGCGAAGCTGCAGAGAGCATCGCCTGGGCAGGGGGTGTCTGAGGTGGCATTCTGAAGGCAAAAGGTAGCCAGGGAGGACAATAAAGTGGAAATGCTTGCAGTGTTAATTGCTATAAACCCTACAGTTATGAGTCCTTGTAGCAAGTGGATGCACAGATTGTCATCTGTCCTTCCTACAGGGAGGAACGGGCTCCCAAGTTCCAGTTCCAGACTCCAAGCTGGCTCAAGCTGGTTTTGATGATTTTGAAGGAAAGACTCTCCTGTCCTCTCATAAACTGAATATAAATGAATGAATATGAATATAAATGTTTTCAGGGTGTATGGAGATGATTTTGTGTGATCAATGCAGAGTACTGTGGTTGATTTGTTGTAGAAGCTTGATTCCTGAAGCTTCATTTACAGTTGTCCTAAAGACTGACATGAACCACATACTACAGCAGAATGAAATTCAGATTAAGAGCCACTTACACACAAAACCGTGCTGAGGATCTCAGTGAGCCCAACTCCCAGGGAGACGTAGTGGATTTGAGTAGGAGAGATTCCAGCCTTTATAAAGACATTGTATGCATAAAAGTAAACCTGTAAAGAGTAGAAATGTGTGATAGTTATACCAATGTGATCTTCTCGACACCCATCCTTTGGGTATTTTGAAGCATCATCGTTCTCTTCTCCAGACTAAACAGCCTCAGGTCCCGCAGCCTTTCCTCCTCAGAGAGATATTCCAGTCCCTTGATCATCTTGGTAGCCCTGTGCTGGACTCTCTCCAGCAGTTCCCTGTCTGCCTTGAACTGGGGCGCCCAGAACTGGACACAGGACTTCATATGTGGCCTCAGCAGGGGTAAAATAACTTCCCCCAACATGTTGATCACACTTTTAATGCATCTGAGGATACCATTGGCCATCTTGACCATGAGGACCCATTGTTGGCTCATGTTTAATTTGCTGGTCACCATAACACACAGGTTCATGCCCACAGAATATATATCGGTAACTGTCAGTCATATTACTGGGATGTTTTAATTGTGTATAATCTGAGAAAGTAAAAAGTTAATGGACTTACAAAGAAACCAAAAAATGTAATAGTCTAGAAATGTACTGCCAGTGTGCACAATAATCTTCCCTCAGTTTATACTGGACTGACTGAACAACATTGAGCAGTGCATTCTGGAGTCCAGAGAGCTGGAGGAGGTTATGTTGTTCTTTACTTTTTTTTTTTAACTTTTCTTTTCCATTATCATATCATAACAGGGTAATTCATAGAAAGCCCTTTAGATGACCCTCGTTAAAATACACTTCTTGACCTATACCAGGTCCCAAACTTCCCTGGGAAAATGCGATAATAACAGTAACAATAGATCCCCTCCTCACTCACAGCTGCTGTTGCAGTCAGCGTTTTACTTCTCCTTGCAGAGATTTTTTTCCTATAAACTCTAAAAAATCTAGAGACCAAAGTAATACACATACCACATTGATACCAATTAACTGCATGCATGATGAGACAAGGAAGAGAGTGATGAGCTGCCAGCGGACGGCTTTGTCACGACAGAGGTCACAAACACTCTTGGCATTCTCCCCACAGATGGCTTCTTTCTCTGCCATCATGTCATCTATTTCGGCCATATGGTCACTGTCTCCCCAGAGCTGCTTCACAGCTGGATGGAAAGGAAGAGAGAACATGACTCTTGGATCAAGTTCACCAGCACAGACAAGAATTCAGAGGATTACTTCCTGCTTTGCAGAGTGTCTCATCTGAACTTTGGGCTCTTTGCTTGTGTGAACTTCCTGAAAATCTAGGTTCAGATTAGACACAGATCCAATTTATTGCTATATATTTTTGCCCATAAATCTTAATCATGACCTCACCTTTTCCAATAGCTGCTTACAGTGTTTCAATGTCAATCACACCTAAATTCTTAGCAATCTTTCCCAAATACCATCCTGCTAAAGTTGCAGTTCTATTGCACACACCAAAACAAACAGGGAAGAATGACTTCTACATTCAAAAATAAGTCTTTATCCAAAGACTCCTCTCACTTGATAGTTAAAACCCCACAATGGCTGGTGTCTCTGTTTCTGCCAGTAGTTGCTGTTAGGGTTACTGCAGAACCAGAATGCTTATGTGTATGGCATAACATTAAAGAGCATCCCTTTCTTGCACAGAGCCAGAAGGTACCACATCCACACCATGACTGTTCAGGGCAGAATCTATACTGATGGAAGTACAAGGTCTGTGTGACCCTTGGAAGATCCTGGCAGAGGGCAATGGAAATACTAGTGCCTGGAGATCACTAATTTCAAACCAGAAAAGGCTGTCTTTCATTAAAGCTGAAGATGGTTTCAGAGCCAAAAGACCAAGTGTCTTTTTCCCACTTTTTTTATAAAATTAATGCTTTGTGGCCCATTTCCTTACCTTTAATGCACCCCTCCTTGTCTTTTTTGTCAATGAGCAGGTAGCGGGGAGAGTCTGGGAAGAAGGGGAGGGTGAGAAGCTGAACAAGAGCGGGAAGTGCATTGGCTGCCAAGAGAACAGGCCAGAGAGCTTCTACGCCAAGAATTTCTCTGAAACAAAACCAGCAGAGTGAGAGGAGCTGAGAAACCATGTGTGCAGGCCATGTGAGCACACACAGTTACAGGGTGGTGGTCTCACAGCCCTGCTGCATGTGCCCTGGCATTTTTTACCCAGGAGTCCCAGGTTTCTCAGACCAGAAAAATGAAAACTGCAATGGAAGGTGGGAGGAGAGGGCAGCGTGCTGCTGCATGCAACACATGAGTTACCCAGTGTTGTCACCTGCTGCTCAGTGGTGAGTGCAGCAAAGCTGTCTGCATCCTTCTGCAACAGCTGAGGGCTCACAGGGACAGTGTCCCAGCACAAGTGCTGAAGAAAGAACCCGTGGTGGCTGATCCCTCTGCTTCTATTTCAGTCTCAAATGACAATTAAGTCAAGGATCTACATGTTATCAGCCTGGCACTGATTGCCCCAAAGAGCAGTGATGGGCTTCCTGCAGCTTTAAGCTTACTGTGGTCAGGTAGACACATGCCCTGCGAGTAGGATGGATCATCCTCGGCATAGGGCAAGCAGAAGGAACCTGTGTTGAGGGGAATGAATTCCCCATAGGATTCTGGTTTTGTGTGGGTGTTTGATGAGTGGATGTGCTGGTTTATATTTTCAAGAGGGTTTTGTGGATCTGATATTCCCCATTCCTTCTAAAAAATAGACAGCAAAGGTCAGTTCTTATAAAAGATGGATTTCTTTCAAACTTATTGAAAACTGTTAAAGATTTCCCTGTATTTGGATCTGTCTCTGATTGGAAGCAACATCATTCTTCAGGATTAAATATTTTGTATAATTTCTGTTTCCCATTCACTTAAGTCAGGAATTTGAGCCAAGCTAATTCACTGTGGCTGCCTAGGGTACCCTGCAAACATGTCTAGAAATACTTGTTGATTGGCCTATCCATAGGCTTGCACTGACATATACATATAGTTTCATAACAGAATAAATAACATAAGTCTCAGTCTCCCTTACCTGAGACCCAGAGCAAATCCTGCAAACTTTCCGACACCAATGGCAGTAGAAGCTGTTATTGCAATCAACCCACGGAGCTTCCGTGGGGCACATTCCCCAGCATACATGATGTGGACATTCAGACCTAAACCTGTGGTGACAAATGACTGTTAGGACAATTCAAACTTGCATAGGTTTGGTGTTTTGGAGGGGATCATAACAGGCACAGCATATAGTGTTAGACTCTGAAGGACTTCTTTAATCATGCTGAATATGTGTCTGCTTGACAGGAACCATATTTGCAGTACTGTGGCCTTGTCATTGCTGCACATTCCGCTTTGCAGGTATTGGAAATCTGTTCTTCAACAGGCTGACCTCTACAATGTTTCCTACAGCCACATATACGGGATTGCTGTCGCTCCCTTTAATCTCAGATTAAATATTTCAGTGTGTGCTCAGGCTGCTGTGTGCCTTATTTTGTGCTTGAAGTTAACAAATGCTACATATTCCATTTGCTCAGTGAATTAATATTTATCCTCCTTCAAGGTGTTTTGTTTTTTTGTTTTTGTTTTTTTTTTCCCCTGGTTAGTATTATCATTCCTCAACTGCTCAGGGGTCAAAAACACTGACAGAATGTAACCTTTTGAGCCATCTGGAAATTAGAACTGCCCAGCTTGAAAATCCTTCCCTTGTCTGCAAAATGGAAGGCAATATTAGCCACAAGGAGCAGCAACAAAAACAAGAAGAGGTCAGCTTTCTATCAAGTTGTCATGCTTCTCTGAAGTATTGCATGTTTTGGCTTTTTCATAAGTTGGCAGCATTTCTTATATGGATTGGATATAAAGATAAAACAATGAGAAATGCAGGTATCACACATGGTCAATTTAATAATGTTTGTGCTTTCTTATTTAGTTAAAAATGCATTCAGCAATCAGGCCCTCTGCACAGTGTATTAAAAATCTGAGATCTATATACTCAGTCTGGTAAATGCTTGTGATCCTCAGTCCCTGCTTTCCTAACTATTTAATATCATGGGTAGGAATGCTAATTTACCTGCACATACTCCAGAAAATAATCTTCCAGCCATGATCATCTCATATGATCCACACAGCCGGCTGAGTCCCATCAGAGCTGCACTCAGCAGAGCAGGAATATTGGTAATCAGCATGCTCTTCTTCCTGAAATTCATTTAAATTAATGTGGGCATAAATATTGTCACAGAATGACAGAATCCCAGAATGGTGAGGGCTGGAAGGGCCCTCTAGACCTCATCCAGTCCAATTCCCTGCTAAAGCAAGTTCCCCTTGATCAGGAGGCACAGGAACGTGTCCAGGTGGGTTTGCAAACCTCCCGAGGAGAATGCACACCCTCTCTGGGCAGCCTGTGCCACAACTCCCTCGCCTCAACACCAAAGAAGTTTTTCCTCATGTTTAAGTGGAACTTCTTGTGTTCCAGCTTGTGCCCATTACCCCTTGTCTTTTCACTGGCCACTATAGAAAAAGTGTCTTCCCATCTTCCTGACAACCACCTTTCAGGGACTTAAAAGTGTTGATAAGGTCTGCCCTCAGCCTTCTCTTCTCCAGCCTAAACAGCCCCAATTCCCTCAGCCTTTCCTTGACAGAGACACGTTCCAGTTCCCTGATCATTTTGGTGGCCCTGTGCGGGCCTCTCTCCAGCAGTTCCTTGTCTCTCTTGAGCTGGAGAGCCCAGGTCACTCTTTGTGGAGCTGCTCCCACTCCCAGAGCTGCTTTCCAGCAGGTCAATACCCAGCCTGTTCTGGTGCATGGGGTTGTTCCTCCCCAGGTGTAGGACTCTGCACTTGTCCTTAGTGAACTTCATTTCTCTCTACCCAACTCTCAATTCTGTCTAGATCTCACGATATGGCAGCACAATCTTCTGATACATCAGCCACTACTCTAAGTTTTGTGTCATCAACAAACTTGTCCACGTGTCATTCCTAGCCTGACAGAAGTGGCATGAATTGTACCATGGTTAAAGGCTCTGTGACAGCTTCTAAGATCAGCTGCAGTGAAATAAATGAGAAACAGGAATGGGAAGCTTTGTCATAGACTGATAAGCTAGTTGAAGCTTTAAATGCCTCTAGTGGAGCCAATATCTTCACTGAAGAACAGGCTTTGTGAGCATGCACTCCTCATGTAATTTCTCTGGCCTAGATTAGTTTTGGAATTTATAAGGGGGTATGATTTTCATTGTCAAATTTTGCTATTGCCGTTCTTTACTGAACTGATCTTTCATCTGAGCCAGCTCTGGGCTGTCTCCATGCCACTTTGCAAGCAGTGCTTCTCCCAAGATGCAGTAATTTGTTTCTGCAGTTGCGAGTAGAAACTGAAAAACTAAAATAATCATTATTCCTACCTTCCAAATCTAACAGACAAATATCCAGCAGACAAGGACCCCAGTAGCCCACCAATGCTGTAAATGGACACAATAAAGGACCACATCAAAGTCACTGTCTCTTCACTGAGGGCAAAGCCATATCTCTTCAGCCAGGTTTCATGAATGAAGCTTTTGATGTACTTTAAAAGAAAAACAAAACCCAGTGGACTCAGTCAACATGTTTTTGTGTAACTGCACCTCTCTTTCACTCCTTTTATCTACTTACTGGCTTTTTTGATATGTTTCTATTGATACCTTGATTGAAATCTTAGTCCCAGTGAATAAAGATCCTTGGAGTTAATGTTTTAGCAACTAGGTGCAATGAATAAATAAATGAATGAATATATCAACATTTAATATTAACTGTAAGTGCCACTAAGAGGTTATCAGATTGGTTGTCTTTTCAGGTGCTAGCCCTGATTGTTTTGCTACCTAGTCTTCCCCATCATTCACCCTTGTCTGTCTGGTTTTGCTACCTAGTCTTCCCCATCATTCACCCTTGTCTGTCTGTCTCTCTTGCCCACCTGCCACATCCTGTCTGATGCCTTGGGACAAATCCAGGTTTGACTTCAGCTGACTGCCGTGAAATCAGGATTTGTCCCTTGCTGTGGCCCATTGTAGGGTGTCTCTGACTTACTGTTCATAACCTCCATGACACCCTCATTCTTGATGAGGATTCCCAGCACGGTAATAGTATGATCTTGATGTCCTTGGTACCATTCAGGATGAAACACATCTCTCCTAATTTTCCAGCCCATGAATCAATGCTGACTCAGCTCTGGATCTATAGACCTTCCCTGTTCTATTGCACCTTACACTAAGTCAGATAGACCTAGTGGCTAAGCATATGGTACAAAGGACTCCCTGAGCAATGGGAAGAGGAGAATGTCCTGTGAGCAGTCCAACTCAGGGAGGGGAAAATGGCTGATTTTATAGATACCACTCATCCTTCCCTTTCCTAGTTCTGTCACACCAGACAGAAGTTAAAACCTCATGAAACACAAAAGCATTAGCAGCTGCTCTTAGTCTAGTTTGAGAGCAGAGGTGAAAAAGTAAATGATTGCATATAGAGGCAGGAAAGCATGAGAACACTGAAACTCATGCTGGTGGCTCCAATTTTTGAGCTATCTATACTTACCTCAGCAGGAGAATTGATAATGGAGATCTGCAGCCCATATTGGAAACTTCCACCAATGCCCAGGACAAGGGCCATGAGGAAGAGATTGCAGCTCATTTTCTGCCATGAAATAAAAACAGCAAAGGCTGGCACAGCTATTCAGACATGCCCCCACCTGTCTTGTTTTACCTCCTGGAACTCTAACAGCTTGAGCTGTGCCACAGACCTACCTCCCCCAAGCTCAAGGAGCCAGCGCAGAGTGCAACAGAAAACCACAGCTGCTAAAGCACATAACAGTGAAAAAATTGAGACAAAGCTCATAGCTGGCTCCCAGAATTCAGTTACACACTTCAGTGGTTCTGTCCTCAGCTTTGGCCGTCATAAGTGCACTATTGAAGGATAACTAGTTGTGGAAGTGTGGTGCAATATGCCAACATTATGTGCACAATTTCCATCTATTTGTCCTTCCTCCTCCTCCTTTCCCATTTGTTATCACACCTAAATTAATATTATGATCAGTAACTTCACTGAGACTAGATAAATATTTGGGGATTGAAGGACATTTCTGGTTTCACAGTTTATTCACTCTTTCTGAGAACTGTATCTGATATGAGGCTTAAGAATCCCTGCACAGTATAGTACTGAAATATATGTATACCTCATCCTTCCTACTCTCACTGCTCTCTGTTACTGTCCTAGTGATATTCTGCCCAGTAATAGTGACATGATGCTGTACTTCTATCTCTAGAACTGGTGATATTCAAGGGCAATGCTGAACAATGACAGCCAAACATTTACAAGCTGCTTTCTAATCAGATGAATGCCATTGTTTGAATAGGCATCAAATTTATTCATGTTGCAACAATTTTGGCTTCAAAGGAGTCATCTCTGAATAAAATTGGTGTTTGGCACATTTGTATATTAAATGACAACAATCTTGCATTTGTCAAAGCACTAGGAAGAAATGAGATTTACAGTTTCTACAACTAGACATCCCTACTATCCTTCATGCTACAGAAAATTACTCACATCAGCACAAAACTCTTCATCAGCAACAAAACCAGTAAGCCCTATTCTAAGTGCAAAAATTCTATGTGGGGAAAAAAGATAAACATATACCAACTTGCATGCAAAGGTAGTCACCTCCACTTGCAGAGCAGGTCTTTCCTGACACTTCCTTTGGTTACTTTGGAAAAAGTCACTCTATATATAGAGAAAGTGGAGCCTGAGATAATATTTCAACATGTCATTTCATTCTTTCTCAGTGTTTGCACTCCCTTTGGTTTGTCATGAAAGTCTTGCTATTTGGTTTGTCATTATTTTGTTGGTTACTGATGAAACTGCAGATAATTTTGGCAAGCTGTGCCTCTGTGCCAGGTCACTAAGGAGAGAAGCTTCTACAGGAGCCGACAGACAGGAAGAGCTGCAGGGGATGAGTAAAGTACTATTAAAAAGGCACTAATGGAAACCAAAGTCCAGGGACTGGTGCAAACTAGACTGAACTGGCTTGGACTCCCCAAGTCATAGGATGAGTAATCAGTTATCACATTGAAAGGAAAAAATTCTTACTGCCTCTTTGAATCTCAGTACAGCAAAGCTTTCTGAAGCCTGGCTTGACCAAGCCTGATTGAGCCTGTGCATTCAACTCTTGAATTATGGGATTCATTGACACTTTAAGAGTAATGGTCATTTCTGGACAGTTCAAGTCTGTGTCTCTGTAATGTATAGTAGATGCTAGGGAAGTTAAATGTCAGTTTTAAATCCTGACTGTAAAGTAAATAAATTACACCTTTACTTTTATCCATAATTCTCAGAGGGCTTCTTTATCTATCAGTCTCCAAGATGTTTCTGTTAAAAGGGTTTTTTACAAGTTACTAAAACAGCTTAGGGAGAAGATTCCTTCTCTTGGTGAGTGGCTGCACTTGGTGGTTCCCCAAGCTGGGATGCTGCATGTCTTTGATGTCTGGAAGAATCCCAGCCCCAGCTGGGTTGGAAGTGAGAGATGGCTTGTACAGAGCAGCATGCCAGCAGCAGTAACTATTTTTCTCTGGTGTTGATGGTTATTAATCAAACTGACAGTCCATGATGATTTGATTTGTAAACAGTGATATGAACTATGAATGTTTGAGGATCTCTAACATGATAAGAAAATTGACCTGAACGAGTGTCATATATTTTTTCAGTTGACAACGTTTTAATTCAGTAACAATTAACCAACTTGTTAAATGCTTCAGTTAAAATGTAACTTAGTAGGCTGATTAAAATGTAACCACTGTTTGTCTCTTAATCAGTCTAAAGACACCCAATTTCAGGCCATAGTCAGAAAAAGTGCTGAAAGTAGGAATTAGTGTTTTCTGGTATGTGTACTTGCAGGGCTGGCTCTGAAACTCACAATCAAGTAAATGTGTATCGTATCTGAACAGGCCTATTTCATATTGTCAGGTGCAAATGGTCTCTGTCCTTCCAGGACTCTGGGGAAAGGCACAACAATGCTGACTCATAGGAGTAGCGACAAAGGTGGCCAGTGTGAGCATCTCTGGACATTGGAGGACTTTTCCCAGTTTTAACCAATTCTTCTCTGACCTGATATCCCAGCAGTTTATGCCAGGCCTCTGCCTCTGTCCAGGCAGTGTCTTGAGTCCCATCCCTGCGTCCTAGCCTGCATCTGCTCTACTGCCTTGTCTTTCCTTCACTTCTGTCTCCTTGTCCTTTTTCTGATCCTCACCAAAAGAATGATGGAATATTTTGATACCATCACGATGGTACCAGCACTTTTTACTTTGACTTTGTGTTTTACACTTTCCATCTGCCCCTCACTGCTCTTTCCAAACTATAGAAATGGAAAGTATCTGCAGTTCCTAGCTCCATGAAGTCTTGCCTTTAATTACCTTGTCTCAAACTTCTGCATATTTCAAAATCTCAGTGTTGTCCAAGAGCTTTGCCCATGGCTGCATATCAATGACTTCTGAAATAACAGGAACCATATATGAACAATAGTTTTATTTTTCCCTATGTTATAAACCTTAGGTTTTCTTCAGGGAAATAGAACTGCTGTTCCACTCATACCCAGCATGACAGCAACTGAAAACTATACTAAGGCATACGGAAAATGAGGTGATTGGTTATAGCCAACATGGCTTCACTGATGGCAAGTTGTGCCTGACAAGTGTGATCTTCTACAGTGGCATTACAGTGTTGCTGGATGACGAAAGAATAACTGATGTAATCTACCTGGACATATGTGAAGTGTTTGACACTGTCCTGCATGACATCCTTGTCTCTAAATTGGAAAGACATGGATTTGATGGATGGACCACTCAGAGATGAGGAATTGGATGAATGGTCACACTCAAACTTTTGCAGTCAACAGCTCAAATTCCAAGGGTGGACAGGTGATGAATATCATTGCTCAGGGCAGTACTGGGACTGGCACTATCTAGTGTCTTTGTCAGTGGTATGGGCAGTGGGATCAAGGGCACCCTCGGCAAGTTTGCTGACGACACCAGGCTGTGTGAGGCGGTTGACATGCTGGAGGGAAGGGTTGCCATGCAGAAAGACTGTGACAGGCTTGAGAGGTGGGCCTGTGCAAACCTCATGAAGTTCAGCAAAGCCAAATCCAAGGTTCTGTACATGGCTCAGGGCATTCCCCAGCACAAATATAGGCTGGGCAGAGAGTGGATTGAGAGTAGCCCTATGGACAAGGACTTAGGGGAGTTGATGGATGAAAAACTGGATATGAGCCAGCAATGTGTGCTGGCAGCCCAGAAAGCCATACACTGGGTTATATCAAAATGAGTAGGTGAGGTGATTCTCCCCCTCTACCCCACTCTTGTGAGACCTTACCTGCAGTACTGTATCCAGCACTGGGGTCCCCAACATAAGAAGGACATGAACCTGTTGGAGTGAGTCCAGAGAAGGGCCATGAAGATGGGCTGGAGCATCTCTCTTATGCAGACAGGCTGAGATAGTTGAGGTCAGTCAGCCTGGAGAAGAGAAGGCTCCAGGGAGACCTTGGAGCAGCTTTCCAGCACCTAAAGGGGCCAACAAATAAACCTCTACCAGAGAGACTTTTTACAAGGCCATGTAGTGACAAGACGAGACGTAATGTCTTTAAACTTAAAGAGAGTAGGTTTAGATGTAAGGAAGCTGTGAGAGTGGTGAGGCACTAGCAGAGGTTGCCCTGAGAGACTGTGGGTGTCCCATCCCTGGCAGTGTTCAGTGCCAGGTTGGATGGGATTTGGAGCAAGCTGGTCTGGTGGAAGGTGTCCATATGGCAGAACCATTCTATGATTCTACTTGTGAGTCACAATATAGGACTGGAAGACAACAAAAAAGTCATAAGGAAAAACAGTCCAGAATAAATAGTCTGTAAAACAATTCCCAAAAGTCAGTTGTATAATAAGCCACTTAGCAAGTACAGAAGCTTTCTTCCTAATTCCTCTGTCACATGTTTTTTTTTTGTCTGAGACAATAATTGCTCATGGTTGCTTAACACGTAGGCGTCTCTTTGAAATCACTTAATAACAGAAACCACTGAAACAGCATGATAAGGTACTGAGAATATCATCTGATGTCTGAAAACTAAACTTGATTCTGTTAATTTCTGTGTTAGAGAGCTCAGATTCATGGGCAAGGAAAGAAAGGCTTCTGAAATGAAATTTACTGTCTGAGTGGAGCATTATAGAAGAAATTCAGAATAAATTAATTAAAACTTTGCATGGTGGTGTTTGATGTTAAAATAATAAGACACCATTCTGCTACGTCCTCATACAAGTTCCAAAGTACGTGTGTGCTGCTTACCACTAAAAACTGAAAATACATTATTAATTTTTTGCTTGGATTTATCATTGCAAGTATCTATTTTCAAGGTGAACCTAAGAATCTGAGAGTAATATATTGTCCCTAAGTCTACTTTTCTCTTTGTGTCTCTGCAAGAGAAAACAGCCACTGCTGAATTTTCCCTTCATACCATCCTCTTTTCTTCTGCTACAACATGGTGGATTTGATCTCTTCAGGGCCTTTATAAAACACCTCACGAGTCTGTGCTTTGAAATTCCTTTTCTTGAACTCTTCTGAGATTTCCAGGAAGGACTTTCCCTTTGTCTCAGGGAGGAAAAACCCCACGTACAGTGCAGTGCAGACGCAGACAACAAGGAATGGGATGTAGCAGAAATGTTCTAGGCTTTTCTGAGCAGGAGGAAAAAAACAAGATAGCGTTGGTGACATTGTGTATGATGACAAATAGGCCACTAATCCCTGTTCCTGCATGGAATAACTTCACCCAGGAAGTATTTCTAAGCACGTGCCTGGATGCAAGAGCCCAACATCATAGTTTGGGAGATTTGACATAGCAAGAAGAGTATCTCAAAATGTCTTTTTCTATCTTTTTCTCTCTATATAATTATACTGAATGATGATTAACATTAGGAAATCAGTCAGGACTGGCTATTGTGGAGTTCTGCTCCCTTTCACTTCAGGAATCACCTTAGGGAATGGTGCCAGGGTCTGGCCAAGGGGAATTAACGTCACATCTCTAGTCCCAGCTGTTCTCAGATGAGGACAGTGGAGGAATATCAGTTATCCATGCCTCAAAATAATCTGCTTCCAGTCTCACATCAGAAATCACCATGGGGAACATCAGGGAACGTTGGTTTAGTTCTGACCATTTTCCTCATGAAGATAGTTTTCATGGCAGTGCTCTCTTGCTGTGTGCCTGCAGCTCACGATAGTCCAGGCCCTGTCTTTCTTCATGGTCACAATCAGAGACTCCATCTTGTACAAAACACTAAGCTACAGGTAATTGCTTTGTTTTGGGAACCTACCACAATGAATGGAAAGGCTGTTCCAACCAGAAACAGGTTGAACCACAGCAGAGAGCCACAAATCATGTAAGCAGCCGGCCGGGACATTTGGTCAAAAACCTCTGTGGGCAGAACTCCTGTTACACCAGCTGGAAAAAGAAATGGCAAGAAAGTTAATAATACTGTGGAGAGGATATTAAAAGCAAGAGAACACACACTAACAAATAAACCCAACATGAAGTGGATAAGAGCAGGAAATCATTATTCAGTAAATTATTCTCACTAGTCAACAGTGCCAGAACAAGTAGTGAAAGAGACGAACTGCAGTGAGGAACTTGGAGCTTAACATTAAGGACTAGCTAATTATTCAAACTCTCATGTTGGAATGAACTACTGGGGAAGGTTTTGTAATCTACATTACTCTCGTCAGGGCTCAACTGTGACCATGGGTTGTAATTAATTCAACCCTATGGCACTTGTTGGGACTGGAACAAGAAATTACTGCCAGCTCACGTGGAATGTGAAACTGGCAGCTTGTTTCTCTTTTTACCTGCCTTCCTTCAAACCTACATATGTAAACACAGCCTCACATCTACTCACATACCACATACTGTCTATATAATGCCCTCACAGCCACAGCAACAAAGGGATTCTGCCAAGAAGAAGTACATTAGTAGGCTAACAAATAGATATGGAAATTACCCTTCCAGGTATGTGGAAGCAAATAATCAGATGTGTAGCTGTCAGTCTCAAGGGTTAAAGTGAAGCATTAGAAATGCTGGTCTATGGCCCTAATGGACTGGTCAGCAAATCAAAACCTTGTTGCCCATTTAAAACAAGAATCACCTGCGATTGCCACCACAAAATGGCTGTAAGGAGCATGTGTGTGTACATTGTCTGTGTGAATGGCATAGGTTGACCCTGCACAACACTGACCAGGAGCATGCAAGCCCCGTGTGAAACAGCTTAAAACTGCTGGCAGAAACTGCCTCGTTCCTTTGAGTCTGCTGTGGCTAAAGACTATCTGAGAGTTTCCATGGCTACTCACACACATCTCCAAGTCCTTACAGCACCCAAAAGTTTTGATGAAAACGCTGAGGGAACTGACCTGGTCCGATTCCAAAGCTCAGGATATAGGCGAAAATGCAGGCCATGCTGAGGTAAGGCATCCAGCTAATCTGAGTCTACAGCCACAGAGACCAACAGAAAACCAATGAAGGCACTTAAACTTTTTTGCCATCATGAACGCATAGTTGCATAAAAGGCAAAGCCCAAAGCATTGCACTTAAATAACTAAGTAAGGTTTGTTACCTGTTGGCTCAGAGCAACCATGAAGACAATGGCCCATCCTGCCATGAAGATATATCCCCCCAGGAGCAGCGGCCTCCGACCAGCATAGTCTATGATCGCATTCTGCACAAAGCAACACAGTGAAATAAAGCAAGATGTTTCACTTGTGTCTATATTTCCCCTCTGCTCTCTCTTTCAATATTCTGTGCCTAGTTCACTCTACAACTACTTTAGGAATATTGTCCACTTAGCAAAAATCCCAGACCATTCATGGAAGACAAGTGTGTCCCAGCTGCAGCCTAAACTCTGCTACTATCCCTCCTAACACAAAGCCAGAGAGTTACACTTTAGAGATTTCAGTGACGGTGATGCAGTTTCTGACAAAATAGTTCTGCATGAATCTGTCTGGTCATGACTACTGAGAAACTGCCTGGCTGCTGTGCATAAAGGGCTTCCTTGGCATGAAAAGCAGTGTAAATCCCAAATTTATAAGCAACAGCCTGTCAACAGAGTCTGCACGTCAACAGAGAGCAGTAAGAGTCTCACACAAGCGACAGCTGTGATCAGTTCACAGGCCCCTGTGCCGATTACAACATACGGGATTGTGTCTTGAGGAATTCCAGCCTCTTGGAACACATAAGCTGCATAAAAATACATCTGGGGAGAGAAGAGAGGAGAAAGCAGTAAGGGAGAAACATTAGAAAATACATCCCATTTGTTCTTCCTGAAGGACCACGCAGAGAATGACTCCTGTGCTGTCACACAGGTTATTTGGACTGTGTCCTTCTGAATCTTGCCATAGCACACAGGCATCCTTTGGGAACCAATCAATACCAGAAGTTTGAAGAGCTCCACAGGCAGAGCAGACCACTCTTTGTTTCTCTTCTGCAGAAGGAGAGCTAAACCCAAGAGCTTGCACCCATGACTCAGCATTCCATGCTGCTGTGGCTGCTTACCGAATCATTCCCGCAGAGCTGCATGGCGCTGCTCAGCACAATGATGCTCAGCACCTGCCACCTCAAAGCTGGATTCTGGAAGAGCTCCCAGGGTTTCTTTGCTCTCTGACCTTTAGCAGCAGCCCGTTCAGCCAGCATTTCTTCCAACTCTGCACTCAGGTCGCTGGTGCCTCTGAGCTTCTGCAGTGCTGCAAGGACAAGGCAACCGCTCATCCTCTGAACTCTGCCTTTGCTTTGCCTGCTCTGTAGGATAAAGGATCAAGCAGCAAGTGATGACTGCAGAAAGCTGTAGGACAAGTCTGTGATCATGGTGATCACAGAGATAGCCAGCTGTGGTGCAGACACTGAAAGGATTTGGGAAAAGAGAGTGCAAATCCATTATTGTTATTTGACAAGAGAGTATTTCCAACCAGTGTGATTTCAGAAGCTGTGGTTCTGCCTCAGGTCTCAAGTGACTAAATGAAGGAGACTGAGACGTTCTTGGTACACAACACATATTTCCTAGAAACTACTTCCAGCCACTCTCTATACGGAGGTTTGTAAGCTACACATCTAAGCAAATCCCTTAATATGAACTGGCTTCCGATTTGGTCATGAGCTCTTCAACCAGCATTTGTTCCACTTCATAGTTACAAAACATACTTGTTACTGGGAACACAAGTCACAAATTTTGACCTTACCAGTGTAGCAACAAAAAAGTCTTTTCTAGGAAGTTGCCCTTAAATACCTCAATAAATACCACAAATATTTATAGACTGTTCTTTAGTTTGGAATCATAGAATGGGAAGGAGGAAGTGATCATTCTTGAAACTTGCTATGACACATCACCTGGGCACTGTTTAAGGGTGCAGCAGCTAATGCAATTACAAACACTGATGGCACTATGTGTTTTTTACAGTCCAAATAGGGTCTTCTCATTTACAAAAACAATATCCATGAGACTAGTGACATAGCCATGGTGCTGGGCTTAAAGCTTTTATGTTCTTCTAAGGAGACTCACAAAGTCACCAGAAAGAATGTTTGTGTTGGAATTAAGACTATATTTCAGTCTGCTTTGGACTAAACACTTGAGACTGTATGTTAAGAATATGCGATCTGCCTTCTCATTGTTTATCTGTTCAGTGAGAGCCTCACAGCCACCCTAAACTCACCAGAGATGCAGGATTCTTCATCTCCACGGTCAATCAAGAGGTATCGAGGGCTTTCAGGGAACCAAGGCAGAGCCATGAGCTGGATCAGGGCAGGCACCACATTGCTAGCTAAAAGGAATGGCCAGCTCTCCTCCCTTCCTAGCAGCTCCCTAGAGAAAAGAACAACCATCATTTGCACAGTACAACCTGGCAAGAGCCCAGCATTCTTTGCTGCATGTGGGCACTGGAAGAGAAAGAAGAAAGATTTAGCAAGTATTAACTGGACTTCTTGCTCTACGTTACCTGAGTCCAACAATCTGCCCTAGCACCAACCCCAGGGCTGTAAATGACGCAGAGGTCAAGGCCACCACTCCTCTGAGCTTCTTTGGGGCACTTTCTGCCAGATACATGGGCTGAATGTTCATGCTTACACCTGGGAAAAGCAGACAAATGCTGACCTCAGCTTGTAGACAGAGAAGATAAGGACAAATGCAGTCAACAACCTCTCAGAATTGCCAGTTGGACTCTTCTGTTGCAGGCCATGTGATGACTGATCTACCAGCGTTTATTACTTATCCAAACCTTCAATTTCACTCTTACTCCACCTATTAGCTACTAAACAGACATTTCCTTCCTCATAAATAGTAGTGAATATTGAAACTGAAACCTGCCAGAGTCTCACTCCTATGGTCTTTTCAGCACCAAATCCAAGGTCACAAGGTCACAAATCCAAGGTTCCCTCTAGTTGAGGGAAAATTTTCAGTCACTTGTACCGATCATTATTTCCTTGGATGAACTTCTGGGAAAGCTCTAATGTTGTTGCTCGTGCTGATGAGTGACTGGTAACACTCTTACAATCAGATAGGCATTGATTTTCAGCTCAGGTTCTCCCAGGGCTCCTCCCTGTGCACACAGACACACGTTTATCACACACAAAAAAAATCTACCTATGCTTTGAAAAAAGCAAAACATAAAATCTGTATGTACAGCTTCCTAATTCATGTACCTGCACGTGGCCAGTCTAGAGGACTAATTGCTTTAATGTCTGGGATTATTCCCACTGAAATATTCTCTATGTCTGCTGTTTGTCCTGTCTGATTTCTCCTGATGCCATACCTGCATTCACGCCCGTAAAAAATCTGCCAAGCATGATCATTTCAAAGGATTTGGCCATTTGGCTGAATCCTGACAGAACTGCAGCGATGAGCACGAAGACATTGTTCAGCAGCAGGGACATCTTCCTTCAGAGAGAAAAGACACAGTTGTAAGCACGTGTGTGTGTCAGGTTGAGTTATCAGATTAAATATTTCATGTGGCAGATGCAACCTGTAAGCTCAAGATGGGCTGCCAAGCCCCACCACTGACCCTACTGGTTACTCAAAGCCCCACACAAGATGCCTGTGTGCAGATGGCGGATCAGCAGTTTTGGTGTGTTGTTATGAGAACAGCAATCAGCACTGACAGGTAAACTGCCTGGCTGATACAATTAGGGTTATCTCCAACTACCACTATGACCAGAGGGTGTCCTTGCAGTGCTGGCTTCTGCCACACTGAAGGCACCATGAGGTCTTCACTCAGATGCATGGCTCTTAGAATCCGTTTCCCATCTGAGTAGAGAGGAGTCTTCCTTCAGTGAGTTATGTGTGTTTTGCTCTGAAAATGTGTATTTGTTGAAAAAGGCTTTTTCCATGTAATAGTACAATCCTTATGAAACTTTGTCAGAAAGTTTTGCTGTGTCACAGCAGGAATTTGTGTGTATAACCAGGAGGAAAAGAGTAATAGCCAGTAATTCTCTCTAGTCCCAACTCACTGCTCTACCTACACTTTTTCAGTCTTCCTCTTACTCATGATTTTCATGACTTTTAACTACAGTGGGGTTTGTGCTGGAGAGCTCATAAATCCTCTTGGTCTAAAGGAAGCTGGACAACTTAATTAAAATCCAGTACCCTCTTACCTTCCCAGCATGATGGCCATGGGACCAGCAACAAGAGCCCCAGCGAGTCCTCCCAGAGGGTACGCAGAGACAGTAAAAGACCACAGCAGCAGTATCACGTTGCTCTCAAGGGGAACACCCGTGCGCTCCAGCCAGGTTTCATTCATGAACGTCTGGATGTACTGAGAGGGAAGGACAATGCTGCATAACCATGAGGTGGGGATGAAAGACACTGGGAAATGGAAAGACCCTTTTATTCATACATGTTTGTTCGGTGCTCATGCATCCAAAGGTTTGATTGAAAGTAGCTTCCAGTTCTTAGAAGTGGTTTAAAGAGTGTAAAGCTGTAGCTGTCAAACAGTTTCACTTTGTTTGTACCTGGGTAGCAATCTTGGATAATTTTGAAATGCATTTTGTGAGTCCAAGTTTGAATTTGAGGGCAAAAGTCCATTTCAAAGGATGCAGGTTAAAAAACTTTATAGAGTTGGATTTGCCAAAGCAGTTGAAACAAGGCTTTTGAATAAATCATTGTGACACTAGGTCCTGCTCAAGAGTGGCTCTTGACAGCAAAGTCTTGTACCTCAGGTGTGAGTTACAGAGAGGGAACAAGCAATCCTTCCCTTCTCACCCTCAGTATTAGCAGGCTGCAGTGGTGGGTCATTGTTTATAGACAGGCTGAGGACACAAGGGAGGTGTCTGGCTCAGGAGGGGGCTCTCAGACTAGCACTACTTACTGAAGTTGGAGCATTGATGATGGAGATGTTGTAACCATATTGGAAAGTGCCTCCAATCCCAGCAGCACATACTGTCAGGATCAGGACCTTGTTCTGAAGCTGGAGAAGATGAATAAAAAATGGATGGCTTCATTGCACAGAATAAAATGGCTCAACAGACACTTGGTCCATTCACACTTTGAGTGGTGTTGATAAGAAATGGGAAGTGCTAAAGCCAAACTGCTAAAGCCCTGGATTTTTAAAATATCTCTCTCTGCTGCAAAATGGTATCAATAATTCATTGTCATTCCCAAAGAGCTAGGGACTTCTTTGGGGTAAAGGCCTGCCAAGTGTCTTTTGTTTAATGTTTAACATATATGCTTACAAAAATTCTATGCAAAATCCATCAATACTGCTAGAGATTGGTGTTGTAGCTTCAATTCATTCAATTCATGACAAAAGCCTGTGCTCACATGACGAATTATTCAAGAAGCATTGCTAATGTTTAATGACTTCTGCCTCATTTCTAGCTAAGCTCTGTTGGACAGTGCATCTCTGTGGTGTGGAGGACTTTCTCATGGCCTTTTATGTCCAGTGCCTTTCTGACTCATGGACATGCTATTTCTTCCACCTTTTCATGGCAATGAGACATATTTTAGTTTAGCCTTTCCTATGCTGCTTCACATGTTGTGGAGAGCAGTCTGTCTCTCTGCTGAACTTCCTCATTCCTACATGTTCTTGTGTTTAGCAGTCTATGATAATGTATTCAGCCAGAGTCTTCTCTACAGCTTCTGTATTATGATGTACGTGAATCTAAATTATCTTAGATTTTTCACTTTTTTAAAGCTATTCCTTGTAATTAACTTTCATACCAGCCTGAGACAGGACGCTCTCCCAGGACAGAAACGTAGCCAGACTGTTCCAACCCTGCAGCAAGAAGAGGCAAAGCTGTCTCAGTTAGAAGCAGATAGGTTT
This sequence comes from Urocolius indicus, assembly GCA_013401255.1. Taxonomy (NCBI): domain Eukaryota; kingdom Metazoa; phylum Chordata; class Aves; order Coliiformes; family Coliidae; genus Urocolius; species Urocolius indicus. The sequence goes on along the minus strand of WBNH01003737.1, from coordinate 67,483 downwards.
CACTTGCACTTGCCTTGTCTACACCACTTCCCTGTCTTGCTAGTGAGATCTGAGACAAGGATTGTGCACCTCATATCTCCGCTCTTACCGGTTACTCTGATTTTCCAAGTGAGAGAGATTTCTTCTCCCTACAACAGCACATTTCATTTTTAAACACAATGCTAGGAATGTAATGCCCCTCCTGCTCATTTCTCTGCTTTCATTATCAAGTACATCCCCTGTCATGTCCTGTATCACAGAGCTCTTCTGTGGCCATGAGCTAAAGGAAAACAATTTGCTTCTCTCTTCAGGAGCTAACAAACAGTTCTGGGCTCGCAGCTGAGCTGTATTTACAGGATGACTTTCCCAGACCTCCCTTAACACCTGGCTTCTGTGTCATTACTACAGTGGAGGCATGCAGCTGCCAGGAGAGCCATTAGTCTATCAGTTTTATCCCAAGGACTCTAATGAGTTGGGCAAGGAATTCTGCAAGAACCTGTTAGTATTTACACAGCCTTAAAAAAATGCAAATCAAATATATCTGTAAACAATAATAGTAAAAGATATGTTTTTTACCAGTCTCTGCAGCTTGTCCATCCTCTCTGGTAGGTTTGCCTCTGTCTGCCAAAGCTTCTGTTACTTTCAGCAGTGCTCTAAAGGATTATTTAAATCTCCAGCATAGGAATGTGCATTTAGTCACCCATTACATTAGGATAAACACTTGACTTGGCAGCTGTTTTGCCAAGCTGATTTACATTCTCAAAACAGAGCTGCACATTCATTAGCAAGGCAATTCAATTTATTTTGTGGAAAGTACAACAATTTGGAGAAATGATTCTGCAAGAAACAGAGCTGTCTAAATCATCTTGAAGGCCAGCATGCTTTACAGCATAAATTTCCCCTCAAAGGGTCTGGCACAGTTGCCCAGCAGCACTTGTCTGGCCAAGTGCGATCAAAGAAGTAAACTACAGGTTCTGCGTTTGTTCTGGAACCCAATCTAGGATCTGCAAGACAAACCAGACTGTTTCCCTTGGTCCCATCAGTGACAGGAATGAAAAAATCCCAGACCTTTCCAATCCCGCATGATGCTAAGCCTCTTCACTGTGCTCCTGTCTATGTCCTGGTGATATACAGGCAATCCAGCCCGTGCTGGCAAGGGAATGAACACTGATGCACAGAAGGATGCAGTTCTGTTCCCTCTCTATAGCCTGGCATAGAGTGAACAGCAACACTTAGAGCACTCGATTTTGTCACCAAATAATAATCTCTGGCTGACATTTCACTGGAGCCAGAGGGTTTTGCTTTTACACGTGCTGTGTTAACTTTTTTTCCTTCTAAAGTGCATAATACATAATATGTATTACATTACACACAATACTAAACTGCATAGTACATGATATGCAATATATCTAAGGAATATGGAGCTTTGCAGGTAAACCTAGTGCATGAGCATGGGAAAGCAGGCTGCTGAGGGAAGAACCTGATCAAAATGTTCTAAGCTTGTTTTGAGTTGTCACACATTTACACACAGCTTTATGCTGCTGCTCCTTAAGCCTGGTTTTCCCCACAGTCTCAGAAGACAGAGAGAAGAGCCTTTCTGAGGGCTGAGTGTACCAGGGGCTGTATCTGGTTCTGTGCATGGGATATAGTGACCAGGGAATCAACTGAGCTTCACCACAGTTGTTCACAGAGGCATGACAAAGCAGTCTTTGTACGATGGGTTTGTGTCACACCTTGGGTGTACAAAATTGAAACTTAGTTCTTTTTTAATGTCTTCGTTAAAAATTAAGTAACTCTATGCAGCAGGAGCTCCTCACCTACTCCAACAGTCTCCAGCTAAATTGTAATGAGTCTAAAAGGTTTCATCCCGCTGTGATAGTGGCTTCTTCAGTGACATTTCATCTTTGTCTTTTGGCTTATTTTTCACTAGCAAGTTTTATACTCTTCCCTTGTTAACTGCCCATCATTTAATCAGGACAAGCCTTGTGCAATGGGTTTGGCTCATGTGATAGTTGCTTATTGTTCCAGAAATGGTTCCCTTTCCTTGCAAGCTAGTGAAGACGTCAAAGCAGCAGTAACAGCAATGATAGGCTTGCTTATTTCTGTAAAATAGAAAGGCACTCCCCATCACCGAGAAATGGTGAGTCCTAGAGATGGAGCCCAGTGGAAATGGAGGCATATTGTGTTGCCAGCAATAATGACAAAGCTGCTGTTTCACAAAATATCTGGCCTTTAGAAGTAATCATGGTATTTTAACATCCTTTCATCTTGAAGAGTGCAACTTGTGAAAGGCCCAACATATTAAAAAGTAATCAAAGCAGGTCAAACTTCTTTTTTAAAGGCTCTTCATCCCTACTCAGGTTTTTCTACACTTGAGTGAAAACAGAAACCTGTCTGCATCGCAGAACTGTTCTCTTATGAATGTGTAGGTTGGGATGTGATACTGCACCATCTGCAGCCACTAAGTGGCAGGAGAAGTACAAAATGTCCCGTACTTAGCTCTGAATCCAACATGCCAGCAGTTTACTGCCGGTGGCATGTGGTAGGGTTCAGAGGGCTACTGTTAACATCTTCCCAAATGATAACTTTTTCATTGGGGAAATAGAGGTGACTGTAGGTAACTGTACAAATTAATAGCCACTGATGTGTACTTCAGGCAGCATGTATCAAGAAAAATAAGGCATTCAAGAAGCAAAGCTGTCATTTCCTCTCACTGTCTATTCTGAAAGATCAGGTTTCGGTAGATCTCTTTCAGGAAGAAAACCACATACACAGTATTAGGCAAGAGCTTTCTCCTTTTTCCTAACATCTTATAAGCAGAGGCCACCTAGTGCAGGTCTTTGTCCCTTCAGGTGATGGCTTTCTGGAGTTTCAGCCTCCAGCTACCAGGTGGTATATCCCTGATTGTTCTAGTCACTGAGACACGTGATAGGAGCCTTGGAGGTAGATGGGGATTATTCCATTTCTAGCTCCTCAGGCAGAGGCCAACATTGTCAAAGCATGCCTCGACTCGGGCAAGAGGCAAAGGAAGATCTCCATCTGTTCCCTAGACTTGAGTACCATGAACCTGATCCACGTTTCATTTCTGTTACAGTCAAACATAGAAATATATCTTCCTGCAATGATCTGGTCAAGGGCTGCCTGCTTAGAACATTGTGTTGTCTTATTTTTCCAAGGCAAATATGTACACGTTCTTCTATATAACAGAAAATGAAGACAGTATTTATCACAGTCCAAAGGAAATCCTAGAGGCACTGGACACCAATGGGCTTTCTTCAAGCCTCTCCTTATTTCACCTTTACCTTTCATGAACCATGCCGAGTCACTTTCTCTCTCTAAAAAACCCATTCACCATGCTTTTATGTGTGGGCTAAACTAGAGAGCCTGCAAGCTGTGCAATAAAGCAACTGCCTATGGCAGTTTGGGATCAGAGAAAGGAAATTGCATGTGATCTTATGATAGCCCTGAGAGATGAATGAATGAAACTCTGCAGGTAGGCAGTGAGATGCTGTGAATTGTAGCATGGGCTGTTCAGAAGCCTCTCTGTTCCAAAGGGACACAATTTGGCTGTTGCTGTGGTTAGATCTATATGTGGAAGTAGGATCTGTAGCTGGAAGTGGGATTTCCTGGAGATTGTCCCCTGTCTTTTCTAGTAACAGCTGCTTTGATGAGGAGTGGATGGATGGATTTTTTTTTCTCTACATAGCATCTATATGGCTCACACTTCAGTGCTGACAGGTGCTCACATTAACTGTGTTTCTAACTGGCTTCCTGCTGGATCTTAAAAAACCCAAACCCATCATTGCCAGTGTTCAGACCTTAGGATAAGTTCTCAGTTTCAGAGTTGCAGTTGGTGTAGATGAGAAATCTCCAGTCTCAGGGCCTGTAACCGGGGTATAATCACCCCACTGCACTAACTCAAACTCTGGCTTTGCAAGCCTTCACACAAACTCAGAGGGTTTCCAGCACCATCACAGGGAACTACCACCCCCTTCCCTCAAATACTTTTTTCACTGAACTCAAACCTTTCACAACCAAGGTGAAACATGATGCCATGAGCATGGGAGGGTAGCTATTTGGAGAATGCAATGGCTGTCTCTACCTGTAATTATCTGACTGCAGGAGTAAGTAAGTAGCAATCCTGACATTAGGGAAGACCATCAACACCCACTCTTTGATCTGCCATGTACTGAGCAGGTCCTATGTTTTGGTGGTTTTCACTCTGGGATAGTCTGGACCAAGTGCAATTACACTGTGTGAGGAGGAAAGAGGCCCCATTTCCATCTGTGAGGCTTGGATCTACAGGCTGAATTCTCCCTATGAACGCTACACTAAATCTCAGAAGAGATTTGGAGCTGCTGCCTGGCTGGTTGTTGGCAATTTCCCAAGCTCTAGCCTGGCTCTTTCAGTAAACCCTTCTTTCCTGTAAGATTGTCACAGTGCAGCATTAAATACCTCTGCTTGCTTTGTCCTGACTCTTACAGGACTCCCTCAGAATACAGAAGACAAATATGTACAAACGAGCATCTTTCTCAAGAAATATCCAGCAGGTAGCTGTTTTTATGGTGGAAGCAACAGTTATGGAACTTATCTGTTAAAATGGATTTTCTTTGTAGGAAATCAGTGTCCTGTTGTGACACCATTATTCTCAGTTCCAGCAGTTCATTAATGTTCCTTGGAAAAAAAACACAATTTATGTCAGTTCAAGACACCATATAAGAACTTCAGGAAATGGGCTTCATTGGAGAGGTTTCTCAGGGCAGAGGCCCAATGCTGACCTAGCTTCTGCTACCACACAGGAGTACTGGGATACTTTCCAGACCAGAGGAGATACATTGGAGCTGAGTCCTCTGAGGACATGACGGCTGATACAGCCAAGGGAAGTAGCTGTTTTTCCTTGCCAACTAGGACTTTGGGATGTCAGAACAGCTCTATGTTCTGTATCAGCAGTCTGCATTTTCATCCTCCTGATAAGCAATAGAGCTTTTCTGGGAAAACTGAGAAAGCCCAAAGTACTAAAAATAATTGAAATACCATTTTCTCAGTCCATTGTGAGCTGTAGGTCACACTGTGGCTGAACTATTCCTGTTCCTTCCTTCTTTGTGTCAGATACTAGTGCTGGCAGTTTAAACTAGGTGACCTGAAGGCCAGGGAGAAAAGACTGCTGGGCTCAAAAAGCTCTGTGTTCCTGGATGCAAAGAGAGTGCTTAGATCCTGCCAAATGGCAGTAAATGTTGATAAATGTTCCCATCAGAAGAGAGGAAAATATGTGCAGCAGTGTCAGAGTGTCAGCCTCATCCTAGTTTCTTATTTACACTCACTTCAGACAGAGCTTTTTGTTAGAGCTGTTCCCTGGTTTATCAAGAAGCATCTGGACTAAGACACATAGTCCCGCCCCTGGTAAAAACAGAAGTAGAAATACCATTTCTGGCTCCTTGTGAAGGTCCTCAGCAGCTTACAGCATGCTCAGCTGCATATGCTGCTATTGTGAGATGAATATAGACTTCTTTCTATAGGAAACAAGCATTGTTTTTCAGTTCTCTTGTTGATTTGGCCACAGTACTTATGAAATTAACGTTATAACATTCATTGAAGAATATTTCCTGCCTACAGCTGTGTGAGGTGACCTATGATGTAGAGGACAGATCACAAGGCAGAAAAATTTAACAGGAACGATTAAGCTCTGGGAAAAAATAACTGCAGTGAGACAAACATCTTCTTGCTTGATATCATCAACCTATGATCAGAAGCTGTTTTGGAAGAGGTGCTTTATTTGGATATGTGACCAGGCTCTGCTCAAAGAGATTTAGGTGACATGCCAAGTGCAAAGCTATGTTTTTGAACTAAAAAAAAACATAGGAAATAACATAAACTTTGATTTTCAGCAAACTCTGTATAAACCAGATGTCCTTGGAGCTCTAAGAGCTATCTTTAGTTTCTTTCTAGCAAACAAACAAGAAACCCCATCCAAATCTGTATGATTCACTTTCTCACACTGTGGAGTCAGCTGATTTGGGACAGGAAATCTTTCAATGAAGGAGAAAGAATTTAGATATGGCCATTAAACATTGAAAAGTAAACATTTCAAGGCAGTTATGATTACACAGTTTATCTATGCATGGCAGGTTCATGGAACCTTGTTTCCAAAAGTAGAGCAGAAACTCTTAGTGACTGCTCTGTGGTGGTTCTGAAACTCTTGGCACCTGTTGTCTGTGCCACGCAGCACTGCTAAAACAGTCTCCCAGCAAGGTCCCTCTGGCTCATTTGTGTGGCTCATTTGCAGGAGATGCTCTTTATGAATCTGTTCCTAGTGCAAGTGCATCAGACATCCACCAACCTCTTCTACACCAGATGTAACAGGGACCTCAGGTGTGGCATGTCCTGGGGAGCACAGGGTGGGTGACACCTTGTTCAGAACTTGCATAGTCTCAAACCCTACTGGGGGATGTCTCTGAGTGAGTAGGGGCAGGGGGGATGTATCTTTGTTTTCAAATGAAGAAAAGAATTTGTGCTCTACTGCAGGGGGGATGGTGCATTACTCCAGCCAAGGAGCCTGGGGTTAGGTGGCCAGGGAATGAACTCTCCCTGTGGTGTGCCCTATAGCCCAGCTGGAAGAGGTGCTTATGTGTCATCAGACCAGGTATGACTCGTCACAGTAGGACACGTTGCAAAAGGTCATCAGATGAATTTACAAACAAAATGCCAATAGTGTTAGTGAGCAGAGGACACAAGTCACCAGTTGGACGCTCATGGCAGGGGGCTGCTATGCTGCCCCATCAGCTGCTGACGGCTGAGCACCCCTGGTGCGGGCGCCAGTGCTCATTAAGGCCTGTGCTGACATGGCGCACAGCTCCTTTCATCTGTGACCCCGAGAGTGCTGTGCTGGGCAAAATGGGAGCTGCTGCCTTGAAACACAGTATCTGTTTATTCTTGAAATAATTAGTGAGGCCAGTTAGATCTTGAACTCGTTACTAAGCCCAAAACAATTACCATAAAAACAAGTTCCAGATGGGCTTAAAAAGAGTTGTTGTTGTCTTTACTAAATTAGAATGGATTCCATGTCTTCAAGTTCCTCTGGCATTTATGGACAGGAAACATGAATTACACACAGTAATTTAGTACAAACAAAAGCGACGAATGCTACAACAGCCCATTTATCTTTGCTCATGTGCCTTCTTGAGGTTTATGTGCTGTTTGACTCATGGGGAGAGTTAATAGGTTTTTTCTTTGTTTCCTAACTCTCCACTATTTTGGTTTGCAGAAACTGAGACAGCAAGCTGTTGAGTTTTTGTTGCAGGGTTACACTTACCTGCAACCCCTGGCAAATGCTTGCATGTTGAACAAAATCACCCCAGAAATGGGGAGAACAAAACCAGAAGAAATGGGAGGGTCCAGCAGCATCTGTCACTGTGTGTGTGCAAAACCATTCCCTTTCAGGAAATACGTGTCTAAAAAACCAAAGGCTGAATGAACCCACAGTGGTGGGTGTGCAGCACAGACTAGTTCTTCTTTTCCAGGAATATTTTCCTGTGAGTTGGTTTGTGGATTGAGAACATTTAGTAAGCCTACAGACGCAATAAGAATAAATACTGTCTGGAAAAGAGAGTTGCCTCTGGTATGATCATCTTTCCGTTCTTCCTGTGAGTGACTTGAGCAAAGGTTACACATGGGAGTTCTTCCAATTATTTCCTTGGGCAGCTCCGAGAGCCCTCAGACAGAGACCTTTTCCAAAGCCCATCCAACATGGACTCAAATCTGCACATCAGACATATTTTTATGAAATCTCTGAATTTCTGATGTCTTGGCTTTTGAAATAAATGCTGCATTTTGACATGAATTCAACTGCTTCCAAAAGGAAAGGGAACCCAGAAGATGGCAGGCAGCAATGGTGCATCGTTGCTGCTCAGACCTGTGATTACATCTGCTTTGGGCCCCTGCATAAGGGAAGGACAAAAGGACAAGGCAAGAGAAATTCACAAAAAAAAACTCCTCCTGAGCAACGTTTCTGTCTTGGCAGTCCCTCATTACTGTCTTGTAGCTGAGGCAGAGTCTATCTTTTCTTTTTTGGGGCTTTTAGTTAGATTCCATGGTTTTATGGTAGGCATGTCAGCATCACTACAGAGATGTATAACATGAACTCATCTGTGAATCTCAGCTGATGTGAAGTTGTGGAAGGATATAACTCCCAAAATCCATAACATTTGAGAAGGATTGTAATAAAGACTAAAATTGCCCCTAGGCATATGTAATGCATGAAGTCAGCTTGGCTGAGCTCCAGAGGGAGTGAGATCATGGGCAGAAAGCAGCTTGGGATGTGGGGATGTCATCAAGATTTGTTTGGCCTCTTCCAGTGGGAGACAGTGAGCTTGCCAATGCATTTCATTGCTTCTCCCTCTTCCCCCATGAATCTTAAAAGAAGGGGTCCTTAAGTAGAAGCCTGGACAAGCAGAGTTCTATGGGTTTGGCTGGCAAACAAGGGAAATAAAGAAAAATGAGGAACTGAATACATTTTTTTAAGATTTCATGCAATGCTTGACTTGCACACAGTCCTCTACAGGAAGTGAGTGAGACTCATCATTTGGATTCTACCTCTGTGGAACTAGTGAGCCTGAAGTCCAGAGTGATGACCTCTTTCCACTGGAGAGGCTCTCAATGTTCATCCCCGGCCTTGGTTCAAACATGGAAGGGGCAGGAATCACAGTCTGAATTCAGCTCCTGGCTGGCATTGCCAACAGGCAGTGAGAGCAGACAGGAAACCTTTGCTTCTATCCAAAGGAGCAGAATATTTATTCATCTATTTAATTTGTAATTCGTTTATTCACTCATGTTTCTTTGAATCATCCCTTCTGTGAGGATGTTAGCTCTGTGGCATGCTGAATGGACAAGCTACAGCAACAGGGCTTTTGGGCTCAAATAGCCACAGGAACATGGTCAGCCCTTTGCAGAGCTCCTGGCCCTGAGGAGTGCCAGTCTCGGGCCAGCCGTAATCAGGGCGATGTGCTGAAACACACTAAACCCACACGGGATTGCTGAGGGGGAGGAGCATTGCCATGAGCAAGTGCTACCCTGCTGTATGCTGTATGCAAGCCCCCAGTTTATTGTCATAGTTATATAATATCTCTTTTTGCTTTTACCTCCTGCTGACCTTCAGGCTTTACATGTTTTCCACTCTCATGCTGCTGCTTCTCACACTTGCAGCCCAGCATTCTATGACATTATCTCATTCACCAGCAATCACTATCGTACTCTGAAGCTCAGTTTACACTTTTTGCCAATTACCAGTTCTTTATTCCCACACATTTCCCCCTTCTTTGTTTTGTAGCTTCATTTTCATGGACGTCATCCCAATCAGCCATGATTCAGCCTTTATTTCATAGAGAATGATGTTATTCACCCATGTCAAAGAGAGCGAGAGGACTTCTCAGCTCCAGAGGGTGCCCTTAAAAGGTATCCCTGCTAAAAAGGGGGAAAATTTTCAGACACACTCCAAAAGAGAGTGTGCATAAATCCTCTCACCCCACAAAACTGGGACTGAGCTTTTATAGAATAAAGTGACTGTCAGTCATCTTGTCGTTTGACCTGCATCTCTGTAGGGCTAGCAGGAACATCTAGTTTCCTGCAATGATGTGATCATGGAAGTCTGCTCATTGGCTCAATATTTCACTGCCCATTGTTTCAAGAATCTTCTCATCCTCATAAGTTACCCTTGGAGATGATTAAGTCAGGCTGATCTGTAACAGCCTTCACCACTAGAAAACAGTATGACCTTCAGCTTGTATCTTTTCAGCAGGTGGAGTGTCCTGCTACACTCCACCCCAAGACTGCAGCCAATCATCTTTACCTCATGAAGTGGTAGTGCAGGTACCTCTTGCCTCCATGCTATAAAAGTCCCTTATTTTATACGTTACCATCAAATGTGTTAAGAAACATAATTTTCTATGTTTAATGTGACAGGCCCAGGTGGTGTTAATCATGTTGAGCCTTGAATCATGTTCCACACTCTCAAATATTATGATGACTACCAAGACTAGGCATAACTTGTTGAGTATCAACAACGCTATTTCAGGATGTAGCATGCTGTTAAAGATTCCAGTAACAGTCAGAGTTCATCCAGCCAAAACATCCCACCAGTGATATTCTCCATCCTTTTTCACTCGTTTTGGCACAGGATGTACGTGCTTTGTGTCATGGTGAACTGTAATGAGGAGTCTATGAGTTCTCTCCTTCAGTCTTTCTATTAAGCTGTGTAGACCAGGGTGCTCTAGTAGCTTCTTAACCAACATGACGTTCATTCTTATAGATGTTGGTGACGAGGCATTGTCACTGGATGTTACGGTACACAGTCCTCAGTATTGAGCAGTTAAAGTCACACCCTGAAATGTGACTTTGCAAATGCCCAGATCTGAGTGATAGTTAAGTGATGCCTTTGGGTTGTCTATTAACAAACTATCACAAAGGGTTCTCAAGACATACACAGCCTTTTCCAACACACTCTAGGACAGACTCTGGACCATTACCAGAATACATTTCAAAATGACAAACGCTTTGTTCAGTGTCTAAGCAAACGTCTTGAGATCTTCAAGTATTGCTTTCCCCTACATAATCTTGTGTTCTCTTTCACAATGCAACAAGAAGTAACCAAAATATTCAGTTACAAACATTTCTTATTTCTAAGCAGCGAAAAGCATAAGCAAAGCAATGCACCTAATCATTACTACATGAGAGTTGTGATAGTGATTAAGCCATTGCCCTAATTACCATCATCCAGAACCTCAGTTGCTGGGGAGCCCGTTACAGTGAGATGCGGGGGACCTGCCTGGAAGTTGGGAGGCCCTATGCAGTGTGTCCACGCTTAGGTGAGGTCTCCAAAGTCGCTGTAAGAGTGTCCAGCTTATTATATTGTTGAATAATCTTACATAATTTTACCAGCAGAACATCTGTTTTTATTCTCTGTTGAGATGCCACATGAAGCTTGGCCAGGACCCAAGGAGGAACCAAGGGAGTTTCCTTATTCATTTGGTTCTTTTTCATGTACTACCAACTAAGGCTAAACATCTGATTTCTCTGCCTCAAACACCAATTCACTTTGTTTGTACCTGGGTAGCAATCTTGGATAATTTTGAAATGCATTTTGTGAGTCCAAGTTTGAATTTGAGGGCAAAAGTCCATTTCAAAGGATGCAGGTTAAAAAACTTTATAGAGTTGGATTTGCCAAAGCAGTTGAAACAAGGCTTTTGAATAATCAATCATTGTGACACTAGGTCCTGCTCAAGAGTGGCTCTTGACAGCAAAGTCTTGTACCTCAGGTGTGAGTTACAGAGAGGGAACAAGCAATCCTTCCCTTCTCACCCTCAGTATTAGCAGGCTGCAGGAGTGGGCCACTGTTTACAGACAGGCTGAGGACACAAGGGAGGTGTCTGGCTCAGGAGGGGGCTCTCAGACTAGCACTACTTACTGAAGTTGGAGCATTGATGATGGAGATGTTGTAACCATATTGGAAAGTGCCTCCAATCCCAGCAGCACATACTGTCAGGATCAGGACCTGATCCAAACTCATCTGCACTGGGGCTGTGCAGAGCCAGGGGGTCTGTAGAAACTTGCTAAATAGTTTTGTTGTTTTTTTTACTTCTCTGTCCTGTTTGTAAGCCTCACGGCCACTATTTGCTGGACACTTTCCTGTGTGACCACCTTCAAATTAACAGCTTCCATAGAGGAGCACAGCTGAGCGTGAGCAGCACCCACGCTCACCTCACCATCGGTGAACATCCCTTCCTTGTCGCAGCTATACCACCCTGTTGGTTGGTCTTGCTCAGCGTCACCCTCCCATCCTTATCAGTTGAGACTTACCTGGCAGCCTTATAGAAAAGCAAATTAAATACATCTGTAACCAATAACAGTAAGATATATTGTTTATACCAGTCTCTGCAGCTTGTCCATCCTCTCTGGTCGGTTTGCCGCTGTCTGCCAGAGCCTCTGTTACTTCCAGCAGCGCTCTACAGGATTATTTGTGCGTTAGCACGGGCAGGGCCCTGCTACCCAGGGAGGCCCTCGCACAGCCGGCCCGTTCCGCGGCCCAGCCCCGCCATCGGCTGCTCTGGGGCGGCGGCCGCAGCGCGGAAGCGGCCGCGGGTGGGAGCAGCAGCAGGTGGGAGCGGCCGCGGGTGGGAGCGGCAGCAGGTGGGAGCCGACGCGGCGCCNCGGCCCGGCGGCCGCCGCAGCGGGACAAGGCCCTGGAGGCGCTCTGCGCTTGGCCGGGCGGCGCCGGCTGCCGCGCCGGGATTGGCTGCGGCGGCGCGGGCGGGGCGGCTGGCGGCCATGGCGTACCAGGGCTTCGCGCGGGAGTACCTGGGCATGCCCGCCGTCACCCGCGCCTACACCACCGCCTGCGTGCTCACCACCGCCGCCGTGGTGAGCCCCGCGGGGGGAGGCGGGGGGGCCCGGCCGGGCGCTGCGGCCAGCGGGAGGCTTGCGGCGGGGTGCCGCGGCCGGGGAGCCGGGGGGCTGGCCGAGGGCGGCGGGTGGTAGCGGCTCTGCCTGTCTCTCGCAGCAGCTGGAGTTCATCACCCCCTTCCAGCTGTACTTCAACCCCGACCTCATCTTCAGGAAGTTCCAGGTGAGGCCTCGCCCGGGCTTTTGAGCCTTCTCCGGCCCCTTCCCGGCGAGGGGCGGGTGTGACGGGCTGGGCGCTGCGCAGGGAGTGCTCTGTGATCCCGAGCGAGTGCGTTCCCCCTGCTCCAGCCGTCTCTGGAGCTGTTTGTCCCCATGGTGTCCCCTCTTGTCGCAGACACCTATGTGGAGATAATTTCTTCCAGCCTTTCCCTGCCATACGCCATCTTCTTTTTTCCTTTGCTCACAAACCCCTCTGGCCCGGCTGTGTGACACTGAGGTGTTTGGCCAGCTGATGCCAGGCCGGCTAGGGAAGGCTTTATTGTAGCGAGGCATGAACAATGATTTACTTTGGCTCTGAGTGCTGACCCCTGACTGTTTGTCCCTTCCAGAAGAGTGATCTGTCCTACATCTGTAAGGGCAAGATACTCTGGTGTGGGCGGTGGAGGCCTCAGGTGAAGGTGGTGCAGCAGTCTGGTGTCTTGGAGCACTTCTGAGTGGAAGGATGCCTGACTGAGTGTCCCCAGTGGATAGTGTGATGGGATGCTGCATGTGTGACGGGAGGAGACTTGTCCGTCCACATCCTTTTTCTCTCTCCTCTCTCTTCTCTTTCAGATATGGAGGCTGATCACCAACTTCCTCTTTTTTGGGCCCCTGGGATTCAGTTTCTTTTTCAACATGATATTTTTGTATCCTTTGGTCTCAGTGAAACTCTCTGCTCCCTTTTTTGGCTTAGACCCTATTCCTGCTGGCCGTCTTCCTCCACAGGCTGGTTTCTCTTGACAGCAGTCTAGGGCTGTGGATTCTTCCCTTGGCTCTTTTGGTCTGAATGGAAGCTATTCCCCCAATAACTGCAGCCGCTTCCTGCACTTCCATCTCTGCTTGCTGCAGGGCAGCCCCTGCCAAAAGGCTGAAGAAGCTGGCAGTGCTGCCATGGCTCATGCTGGAGAACAGTGCCCATTCCAGGGGTGAGCTCTAGCTGGAGCACAGTGGATGCTTCTTTCTTTCCCTGGGGTCAATGGTATGAGGTGAAGTTTGCACTGTTCTACTCTGGGGCTTGGACATCTGGCTGACAGCTTCCTGTGATGAAATAGCTTGCAGCTGGTGTATTGGCTGTAAGGTCATGCTGTGGGCACAGAGGGTGGCCAGCTGTTAATTTCCTATACTGCAACCCCTCCCTTCTCTCCTGCTCTCAGGTACAGATACTGCCGCATGCTAGAAGAAGGTTCCTTCCGTGGAAGGACAGCTGACTTTGTCTTCATGTTCCTCTTCGGAGGGTTTCTCATGACAGTATCCTTTTGAGTTGGTTGAGGCTCTTTGGTATCTTCTGAGATGCTGGTAGTATGGGGCCTCTGTGCTGCCACTCAGTATCCCAGCTGTTGTGAGGCCTGCAGCATATACTCACCCTTCTTGGTGCCATGAGGCAGGGAGCCCCAGGCCTGCCAGGCTGGTGCCCTGAGGCTTGGGAGAGCTTTGTGCAGCAGAAGGTGGCAGACAGTGGATGTGAGATAGTTGTTAGTATGTGCCATGTCCCAAGTGCTGTATGAGTGTGAAGGCCTTTCTCTGAAGGTAATTTTGTAGAGGTGACTGAGCTCTAGAGTGGTAGCATATGGCAGCTTAACAAGTGAGCTATCAGTATGTGCCACTCCAGAGTGTCTTATTCTGGGGTGGCAGGGAGGGAAATGTGGGTTGGCACATCTCAGCCAGCCAGGAAAAGTTTGGTGGCACAGGCAATGCCTTGCATGCTGTGATCAGCTGTCTGTAGTTCTGGGTTTTCTAATCACAAGGCACCCTGTGCTGCCTGGAGGTGGTGTACAGGATGGGTAGGATTTTCCTTGACTCAGGATCTCCTAGTTATTTGGACTCTTTGCCAGCCTGTTTTTCCTGGGCCAAGCTTTCACCATCATGCTGGTGTACGTGTGGAGTCGCAGGAACCCTTACATCCGCATGAACTTCTTTGGGCTTCTGAACTTTCAGGCTCCCTTCTTGCCCTGGGTCCTGATGGGGTTCTCTCTGCTCCTGGGCAACTCCATCATCATCGACTTGCTGGGTAAGTCACAGCTGGTGGGAACACGGGCACTTTACAGCCACAGCACTCTATTCCCATAGACACTACTGAGGCACTAGGACCATCTCTTGGTTTCATCTTTAATAAGATGATGGGTTCCTTAGAGTGAGCTGGCTGAGGTTGCTTGATGGGCAGCCTCATACCTGAGCTTTTGCTTGTGACCTGCATTCTGCTGTGTCTTCCCCAGGGGCAGAGTTGGGTATAGTGAGCTCTGCCTGACACTCCTGCAGTGTCTGGTTGTCTGGTAGTGCCTTCAGACTGTCAGGCTCCCTGCCTGCTTGTGCACTGATTGTAAACAGCCTGGCCCTCTGGCACTGCAGCACAGGTGGCTCTGGTGGTAGCTGGGGCCTGGCTACACAGCTGAGGGATTCTTGGAGCTTCGTCCTGTTTAAGCTCTCAGCAGCTTGTTCATTTGGCAAAGGAGTCACAGCTGGGCCTGACCTTGGTGACATCTCCCCTCAGGGATTGCAGTTGGTCACATTTATTATTTCTTGGAAGATGTTTTCCCTAACCAGCCTGGAGGAAAAAAGTTGCTGTTAACCCCTGGCTTCCTGTAAGTAAAGCTGTTTATTTCTGAGCTTTGCTGTGTGGCTTCCCAGCCTGGGTCACTTTCATAGTAAACTGGTCTGTGATAGTGTGGGGTGACCATAGGACACAACTGCATGCTGACAGGACCTCAGCTCAACAGTTTATGCCTCTGATGCAGAAGGCACTGTCACTTTGCACATTATATATGTACCTTAAGTTTTGCTAGTTCAGCTGAAGTGTTCTTGCTGCTTGTGGGAATTCTAGATGCAGGCAGGACTTATTTTCTGAAGTACTTCTGTAGTTTCAGAAAGCAGACTATGTTCTGCTTCATGCTCGAGATCAAAGCTGACCCAGAAATTAAAGCAGGCGGCGCTGTCATTGTTACATGTGGAGCTGAGCAAAAGAACAGTTAGTGCTGGTGTGACAGGCAGATGGCTGTGGCATACAGCGAGCCCTGTGAAGGACAAGGATGTTCCTCAGAGGGCTGAGGGTTTTGTCCTCAGTTCACTTTCCTAACCTGCCTGCTTGGTGGGATGGGCATGTCCCTTGCCAGGAAGATGGTATTTGATGCACCTGAAGAGGATCCCAACTATAACCCTCTCCCTGAGGATCGTCCAGAAAACCAACCTGGGGACCAAGACCACAACCAGCAGCAGCATCCACAGTAACACAGGGGCTTCCTCACATGGCCAGATTCCTCTCTTCCGGCTGGACTTATTCAGTGGCCCAGGGATCCTACTGGAGTCATACCAGTTGCCATTTTGGTGTGTAATGTTTCACTGTTTGTATGGGTAACCCATCTTGCCCCAGTACCAAGTGGTTCCACAGAGGTTTGCACATGAAAACTGATGAATGCTTACATAGGTGTCCTAGGGATGGGAACTGGAAGTTGTGATGGCTTCTCAGTTACCCAGTGGGGAATAACTATCAAATGGGGTGTTAAATCAGTCACTTCTTCTCTTGCTGTTAATGACTTGCTGTGTGCTGGGTCATTCTTACCCTCTGTACAAAGACTAATGCTCTTGGTTCTCGCAGTTGTGAGACCTCTCTGTGGGCTTTCAACAAAGTAGTACTCTCTACCGTAGTAGAATGCAGCTCAGCCTTTTCCTTTCCTCTGAGTCCCCCACCCCTTTTCTGTTGTTGTTTCCAAAGAGTCTTTACATTAAAGTCTTTATTTTTCTGTTGTGTCCATTTCTGTCGGGAGCAGAGGCAGCAGTTGACTGGGTACTCATCAGGGCTTTGCTCAAAACTGACAGGCTGCTTGGCTGGGCTTTGCTGGTGGGCAAAGTTTGGGTGAACTGGAAGACGTCCTTGCTGTCTCCTATCAGCAGGACTGCAGAGCATGAGGAGGGGTGGGGGGTGTCTAGTTGGAGAAAGGAATGTCTGGGAAAGGACAGGGAACAGAGTTGGACACTTGATCCAGGCAGTGACTGGGACTAGCACTTGACACTAGCAAGCGAGGCTGGCTGCACATGCAGTGTAATTCCACTCCTGCTTCATTTTTTTTGTTCTGAAACATAAACATCTGAATTTTAGGGGAAAGTTAAACAAGCTTGTCCTTGCCCTGAACAGCTGTACTAACTGGATTTATCATTCTTGCTAATGCAGTACACACCTGTGCTTACACCAGACCTCAGAGCTTTTGGATTATATCTGTGAGCGCTGTATCTGAGGATAGCTCATGTGGTAATGTGGCTGTCTGCTCAGCTAGACAAGCTCACAAACCACCACTACACAACTACCACTGTCAAAGAAATAGTGTACCTCCAGCCAGGGACATTCTAATGAAGTTTTTAGCAAGCTTAGAGTTCTGAGGTGGTCTTTTTTTTTTCATACCCCACTTGGTTCTCAATTCTTACTTCTAAGCTCCCAAGGGAATGAGACTGCTTCTAGGGGTGCAACATCCTGACGTTGCAGTGCTAAGGGTATTTAAGACGTCCACTTTGCTTTGGGTACTGTGACTGGCAGCTATTTGTGCTGACAGTGACCACAGCAAAGCCACTTGCAGAAGAGAAGCTGCAGTCTCAGTGACTGCAGGCTTCAACTTTTCTAGCAGTTCAGAGACCACATTGTTCTCCACCTGCAGTCTTCACAGGTACAAGGGTTCACCACACAGCATGTTCTACTGCTAACAGTGAATGTTAAGACTGTGACCAGATAGAGTGTTTTACCCTTGTCAAGGAGCCAGCCCAACACCTCACTGAGTTCATTACAGACTGCACCAAGAGTGGGAACAAGACCAGTCCTTCAGAGAGTAGGTTGCCACTTCTAGTTTGAAGTGTCATTCTCACTTTCTCTTGCAGCAGAAGGTTTCATGCTGTTTTATCAGTTGAAGTACAGCACTCAGTTGCCACAGCGCTTCAGGAAAACTGAAGCATGAGAGTGGTCAACATTATATCCTAAAGCATTAGTATCAGGCTCCAGGACTGCTCAGGCAGCAGAACAGCATGGAACATGGGGAGATACACATATTCATTTAAACTTCTTTAACTCGACCTAAGTAGTATGCATTCCTTTTATTTAAAAAGTTGTCCTAATAGTGCATGTTGCACCTATACAAAAGAATCTTTACACTGTCCACACACAGGTATATTAGGGCTCCAACAGCTGCCACAGGTCTCTGCTAAATGATGTGCTAAAGCATCATTGTCGCTACGTGGCATTTAGGTGGAGGGGACAGGGGCAGAAGTCAGCAGTACTAGGAACTCTTGGCAAGTGGAATGTGCGTCCCCTTCAGGGACAGAAAGACCCCTGCCAATTCTAGATCCATTTGGGGAAAGGAGAAGGGATAAAGTCTGTAGGAAAAGCACCAGTGTCACAACAGGAAGATTACCAGGCTGGAGCAGTGTTGGCCAGACGTCTCATGCGCCTAAGAGAGAGAAAGAGGCATAGTTAGCCCTGTGTTACAACTGATGTGAAATCTAATTAAAGCCATCAATTTGGGGAGGCTGCTGCAGCTTTGTAAATCCCAGAGATGGGTTTATTGCCCAGTCAGTCTTCCTTGGTCACCCAGAAGTGCCTTTGTTGATAAGGCTAATGTTGATGCTATTTTCAGTAACAGCTTTTACAGGGCACTTTTGTTCATTAACTTGGATTGAACTGATCACTACCAAAATCCAGACAGCCAGAGCTGAGAAGCAAAAAAGCTGTAAAAGAGAAATGCTGTGAAAGAGCTGAGCCAGCATATTTACTGTTCCCACAGTGTATCTTTAAGAGACATTCTAGTAGTTCATATCTCTCTGCTAGGAGCAGTTTCACCAAGCAGGAGTAAGTACTCCCAACTTCTTGTCAAGCATTGCTTAGCAGGTCTCTGGTGGCCAGAGCTCTTCCTGGAATCCCTACAGTGTTCCCATGCTGGAAAACTGGTCAACATCAGTCAGACCAGAGCTGGGAGCACTTGCCCATTCCACCATCAAACAACTTTACCCTACATAAAAGGAAGCCTTGTGGCAGGATTCTAGGCAGCGTGACAGTGCATGAAGCTACATTTTTGATTAATGCCTTCCTATAAAAACAAATCCCTCTGCACAAGCAGAGAGCCCAGAGGGGAAAAAGAGAAACTTTTGTTCCAGTAGGAGATGTTTAAAGTAGATACTTAAATGTGTATGGAGCAGGGTGATAACAGTTTAATATCCTGAAGGTAAAGGAATATAAGTTTCTGTTGTGGTGTGCAAGACTGAAGTGCTGCCAGTTGGCTCTCAGCAGAGAAAGACAAACACCAAAGCTTTTGGTATCTGCCTTAGGCAGGCAGAAGGAGGACTGTCTGAACAAGTGGCTCACCTTGTATTTCTGTCCTGGTCTCTGATCTTCTTCTCCATTTCGGCATCAGTGAGGGTTTCCAGAAGAGGGCACCACTGGTCAGCGTCCCCCGTGTTGCGAATGGCAATTTCCACAGTCGGCAAAGGGTTCTCACTGCATGTCAGGGCAGAAGGCAAAGCAACATCCATCAGTGGTGCCAGAGCACCCCCATGGGTTACCAGCCCAGATACAACACACAAGGATAACAGAGCACCATTTACAATGTTTTGGGCTTAAGCATTCATTCTCAGCCCCACTAGTAGAACTCTGAAACCCACGAGTCTCTGAGAGATCCAACTCTGAAATGCCATGGAAAGGGTAGTCTTTTAGGACCTGCTGTTGCAGCCAGAGGCTGTGGCTACTCCTTGCACAAGCAGTGAAACACCAGGCTCTGTCCCAAATCACAAGATTTGCTTCTCAGAGATCTCTCTGCCCTGACCAGCTGTATTATCACATGCACAAAAATATTTACTGCTTCACTGGCAACTTTTCAGTAAAAGTCAACAGGAACTGACCAGGAGTAGCTTCCCAAATATTGGCAGTGGAGACAGAAGCTCAGCATAAATATAGAGGAGCCTCAGAATGTAAATATTTGCTTTGAAATCTAGAAAGCTGCTCAGCCTGAGCTGCACCCAGTGTGTGTGTGAGCAGCCCTCGGGCAGGTGCGGACACACATCTGCACCCTGCCTCCCTGCATGGGATTTCAGTGGTCATGGGCAGCCCTCTCTTTCCCCCAGGAAGGATCTCAAGTACTAATTGCCATGGGAACAGACCATGTCTGCATCAAAGCTATTAATCTAGAATAACAACTCTTCAAAGTCATGCTACAGTGCAAAATTAATCCAAAGCATTTGGTGTCTGATCCTGGGAGGACACTTCAGTCAAATCAACTTCCAGTACTGCTGACATTCAGTAAGCAACACTCAAACTCAGGAATTTCCTCTTAGCCCTACACTGCTACACATTTCAGGCTAAATGCTAGATCTTTACTGTCTTTTTTTACTTGATAGCATGGTCTCTACTTCATTTACTATGCTAAACACTGAGAACTCACTGGAATTAAATGGGCAGTGGCAGGCCAGCCTCATGCACACAACTTCATTGCAAGCCAACTCAGAGACCACATTTCTTCAGCAAAGAACCAGAAATAAACTCTCGTGTCTCAGCCTCCAAAGAAAAGACAGCTCCTCCTCCCCTGTTAGTGTGTGGGCAGTGCTGCTGGCAGGACTGAAATGCACCTTTGCCTGCAGGATTGCCAGCAGAGCAAGATGCTCCCTTCACTAGGGTCCAGGCCCCTGGCAGTGGTGGGCCAGGCAGGTCAACAGGGCAGAGAGACATCTGCTTTTGGGAAAGGTGACTCCTCAGACTTGCAGGCTTGATGTGTGAGACAACCTGTGCCATCATGCAGGTCCTGAAAGCAAAAACTCTGGCTATGAAGTGCTGTGTGCTGCTGCTAAAAACACTACCTAAGACAGGAATCATTGTAGCACACCATGGCCCTGAAATCCCCATAAGCAGCAGTTACCTGTTTGCTTCCAGTCCTGCCCCTTGCATTGGGCTTTCAGGCTCTCCATGTTTTGCACAGAGCAGCCCAGCTGAAAGGACAGTCCTGGCCTGCTTTCAACTAAATGGCAGTTTCACCTCTCCCTCAGATGATTAAGAGGCACATGACTTCTCAAACCCCCAGTCCCTAGAGATAGTAAGGTTCTTTTGATACATCTAAAGCAGACCCTTACATCAGTGGAATGACTCTGGAGCAACCACCACTCCTGTGGTTTGGGAATTCGGGAACTAACCAGCCACAGAACCCAAATATCATTAATCACTGTAAGGTTTCAAAAGTGCTTCTTTACTGGAAGAAAAAAGGGAAGAGGATGACATGTTTGTACAATGACACACAACGAGGTTTAAATTAGATGTTTCTTCCTCCCTGAACAGCCCATGTCTATGTGCTTTGTTCTGTTAAGGTTCCCTTCCTAGTTTTTAATTCTGCTGCCTACAACATTGCCACATTTTAAAGAAAGCCTGAAATCTACCTGTTTGGACCACCCTTAAAAGGAAGTACTCTGTAGTAATCCTGGCCAGATACACATTTCTAGTGAGAGGAGTGTGAAGTTCTCAGATGTGATACATCTGAGATACAGCCTGGGCAGCACTGACTACAACTTTACTTGCTGTGTGTTACAAACTTTACAGACTGATAGGAAGAAAAGAGAGAATTACCCTCCCTTGGAAGAGTTAACATGTACAGACTGCTTAACTCATGTCTGCAATACATGGAGCAGCACAGGAAGGAGGAGGGACACTTATAGACAAAGCCTGCCTCTAATGCACCAAGTGAACAAGAGTTAGGAACAAATGCCCTGGAAGGGGAGGCAGTGTGCTAAAACACTGTCAGAGTCAACTAACTGGGAAGGTAAATAAAAAGTAGAAAAGAAGGCTTCCTGGACAGCATGATGTGAACAGGGCCACCTCTCTATCTCAAGGATATGAAGAACAAAGCATAAACTCCTGGGAATGCTCAGGCAACAAGGAGTCCTACTTAGCTGTACGGAAATGAACACACTCCTTGCCCTAGCCAGCTTAAGCCATAGACTAAAGTCTGCTTCTCACTGGCTCCAGGGATTTT
The DNA here is from genome assembly GCA_013401255.1 of Urocolius indicus. Lineage (NCBI taxonomy): Eukaryota > Metazoa > Chordata > Aves > Coliiformes > Coliidae > Urocolius > Urocolius indicus. Next base: position 45,875 of record WBNH01003737.1, on the reverse strand, counting down.
GTCTACCAACAGAAACACTCACTCTCTGCTACTGCAGGCCACAATGCACACAGACAGTGCTAGGTCACCTTTCCCATAGTTACCATACACTCAGCAGCAGGGAAGAGGAGGCAGTACTGCAGGTATCAGATTCCCATCTGCCACCCCTCAAGTTCCCATCATTTCTCAGGAACACACCCCCTCTGTTCCATTGCTACAGTTAGATACAGTCCCATGCTGGATCTGCAAATATCACCCAGCTGCCACGGATGGGAAGGTCAAAGTCACCTCCCCATCTCTGTGAGAAGGGACATTAGCGGGGGCTGACACACAACCTAACAGTTTCTGTGGAAGAGTTTAATTCCCATGAGGTAAAGGGTCCTTCTTTCCATTTTCTAATATGAACCACGCTGGGGACCATTTAGAACCAATTAGTTGCTGTGGAAGATTTTTCAGGATAAAAATAACTTGCAGAGGAAGCAGAGTGAGACTAGCACAAGAGCAAGCGGTCCAGAGCAGATCAGTGCCTGTCTTCCACAGAAGGTTGGCCTACGAGGAAACTTTCAGAGGGGAAGGAGGAAGAAGCAGAGCTCTGAGCAGCAGCCAGCTGCCCCACAGCCTCCAGCTCCTTCTTAAGCAAGGAGTGGGAGTAAACACTCCTACACCAACTCATTGCCCTCTTGGAACCTGAGGTAGGACAGGGCTGGGCATATTTCCCTTTGCTGCCCAGGCAGGTCATCCTGCTTCCCTGCACTGACCTCTACAAAACTGATGTCAGCAGTACCATTCCCTCACCTCTGCAAATCTTTGCTGAACTTTTAAACTTAACTGTCACCATGACCCAAGATCAAAAAACCTCACAACACACATTAAGAGATGCAGTCTGCAGACTCAGCAACACGCTGGGGATAACATCAATAACTCCACAGCACAACTGGAAACCATTATCATTAGGAGAGAAATTACAAAGCTGACTGATCAGACCCTACACTGCTGCATTCCAGCTGTGAGAAAGGCCTATGATCAAGCTAACTTTAATATCAGCCAGGATAGAGCTACAGTTTCCACCAGTATTAGTTCAAATCACCAAAGCTGAGACAGTGGATGGCCCAAGTCAGGAAGAGACAACAAAACAGAAAGGTACCTGGGACTCATCATTCACATCCATTAGGAGGGACACAGGTATTCAGTCACTGTTAATTACAGCAGCCTTTTATTCTGCAGCAAAAGCTGACATTTCACCAATATTTGTTCCTGAAATGTATTACACCCAACAGGAAAAGGTAGCTGGACAGAAGAGGTGCAAGCCATAAGGACCAATTTCAAATGCTAGTTATGCACCAGGGCACCCACTCAAGTATTCCCTGGTGTCCACACACTCCCCACAGCCACACGAGGAAAACAGCAGCTCTGTACCTGAAGGCGTACGTCTTCTGATGCCAACTCAGCTGACCCCGGATGCTGTAGGCAATAGTAGTGACAAACTCCCCACCCAGGCCAAGCTCTGAGCACAGCTTCAAGGCAAACTTCTCCGGTGAATTCTCTTTCTCTGACATGTCCCACTCAAACTGGTCTACAAGGGAGATGTTCCCTACGTGGATGTTTAGCTGGAGACAAAGGAAAAAATAGGTCTCAGAACAGTTTGTCAGAGGTAATTTAACTGAAGAGGCAGTGGCTAGAGGAGACAAGCAGAGTGGCAACTCCTAGTTCTTTGCATTTGCATTGTTCCTTAACAGAATTATTAATTCCAGTAGCATGAAGACAACTCAGCTTTGCTCACCAAGGTTCAGTTCTTCCAAAAGAACACAACAATGCTTTAACTGAACTATTTCATCGTCTCAGGGGCTGGCTCATGAATGTATAATAATCTGCCACCGTGGTTCTTCTCTCAGTACAAAAGACAAAATGTAATCTGAACACTAGAATTAAGAGATCCTTTTCTCTGAGGGCAGCCTTACTCCCCCATAACATAACCAGAGAAACCCAAATGGTTCAGATTCTACTGGCTTCCTGTATTACCTTAATAATAACTCGTTGGTCTGACTGATCTTCTAGGATACTGTCAGTCGGGTATGACTCAATCTGTTGTCGGATGGCAGAGGCAATAGCAGGGACAAATGTCAGAGGATTCAAATCCAGGTCATCACAAAGAATCTCAGAGAACATTTCTGGGGTCATTAGCTTTTCTGATACAGAACAAGAACGAACAGATACTGTTAACTTTCTTAGCAATCAGTGCCTGCCACTTACAGACTACACAAAATTAATCCCACAGCACGACAAAGGGAGTTGCACATGCATTACCTTTTGCTTTTAAAAGGGTGTTTTGTATCAGGTTTGTAAGGTCATACAGCCTGACACCAGGACTTACAGCCTTCTTCGCTTGCTCCATGGAGACCTTGTAGCTTGTAGCTATGGTCTAATAATGCATGTACATAAAGGAGCCACACACAGTAACTGTTCTGTACTCAAGGGACCTCAGCTAACAGAATAGCCTTACACCACCAAGCTGATGAACTGGTCAGGAGAATAGGCCAGTTAAACTCATCAGATTGCCTGTGCCCAAGCTGGCTACAACCCATGGAAGTGGCCAAGTGTTTGCTAAGAGACACGAGAGCTGAACACAGGCTGAAGTAGGAGAACTTCAAGGAGTGTGTGTATATGGGGCAAGGACATGCATGCTTCATCTCTCTTTGTATATGGTGATGGATACAACTGTGTCTCTCTAGCCACAGGAAACTCTCCTTCCTACATACCATTCATGTTCCACGTAAAGGCATCTCTGAGTTTCTGCCCATCAATTTCCATATCAAGCCTGATAGGAACCAGAACTTCCGGCTGGGATGCATTCTCATGGATCACTGCTGGGTCATGGTCATCAAAGCTAACACAAAGAGCAACAACACAGTACATACAACTAGCACATGGCACATCTGGCAGCTGTAGAGGGAAGGCAATGTTTTTTGGAAACAATCCCCACACTGATCAGTCTTTACACAGACTCTTCAACACAAGCTTACAGGGCTATGGCAACCAGTACCAGTTTATCACCTTTTATTACATCTATCATAACCCACTCCTGCAAATGAAACAAGGAAGCTTTCCAGGATTATATTTATCTTGGTTTCCTCAGCTTTTATAATGGAAAATAAAAGTTGGCCATGAGCCACAGCACCATTTCCACTGAATACATAAGATCAAAGTTACTGGAATATGTCAAGTAAGAAGCAGCCTGCTTTTTATAAACAGGGTTTGCAGGCTCCTCAAATGACAACTGCTCAGCACATCAGCAGAAAGTAAATGGAACACATCAGGAAAAGAATGAACCATTTTCTTGATGAAAGGAAAGCTTCCCCTCTGAGCCATGACTGGCCACTGTAAGGAAGAGCCCTAAGACATACAGTTTAACTAAGAACCTCCACATTGTTGACCTGGAGGTGTTCTGTCAGAAGTGAATCAGAACGTTATATTAACCTGTCAGCACTACCCTGGTAGTGTGACATTTTGGTGAGCACTCCTACTGCAAGGCAGCAGGAAGCTTCTTACCACAGAGGGAATGTTCTCTTCTTGTCCCTGCCCATGCGATTCCTGTTAATCGTCGTGGAGCACGGCACTGCATCCAGGTGATGAGAGCTGTTGGGCAGGGTCGGCACCCACTGGTTGTTCCTCTTTGCCTTCTGTTCTCTGAAGAAGGAGACTGTGTGTTAAACTGCAGATCCTGAGCACCCCTGCTACTACTTAAGAAATGGTGTAAAGTTCAAGTCCTATTATGAGTTCTGGAACCCTCAACAATATTGTTCCATTGAGAACTCCTGTTCCACACTAGCCTCTGGAAAGCCCATTTTCCAGTTCACAGTTATTCATCAGATCTGAATCCGGGTGCACTTACAAATAGTAGGTTCATACTTGGATTTTGTCTATACTTTCATTAAAGGATTGCTGAGAAACACGAGGTCTCCTGGAGGTAGTACATGCAGAGAGCGTGTTCTGAAAAACATGTGTCACAGCTGCAATGCAGTGACTTCAAAAAGTGTCATCAAACATTTAAGTTTTCCTTCCTGTTGCATGCGGGCAGTAGCCTAATCCTTATGCTCTGGAGATCTTCATTTGCCCAACACTGTGATGAATGTCAGCACAGACTGACAAGCACCTCCAGGCACAATGGCCCTGGTTTATGCAGTTTCACGCACTTCCCTCCTGCCCAAGCTGACATCTTCCAAGCAGCTCTGTTCGGATCGTGGCCCTCACCAACACTGATTACCTGAGGTAGGTAGGAGGTTCTGTGCTGATAGACACTGCCTTGTACTTCTCATCATTTCCATCCAAGATCTCTTCTACTTCAGAGGCCTTTAACAGCGTCACACTAGTGGCTAATGTTGTATAGCCATGATCTATTATCAGGAAAGATGCCAGTAATTAGTATAGAAAAGTACTACATAGCAATTTAGCATGAACAGGCTGCATGGTGAAAAGCCTTCCCTGACACTGCAGGAGCGAATAAAGTAGGTTACCCAGAGGTATGAGTGTGTACCCCAAAAGTGCTTTGGGATTCATTTATCTTCTGATGGACATTTAACTTTCAAGAAAGGTTTCCACGTGGAATTTTATAAACATGGGACAAACAGAAATGACCAAACTTTCCCCTGTCATTTCTGATTTGTCAGAAACCTCCACTCTCCCTCACACTCCAGGACACTGCTGAGATAGATTACTTGCACTGAAGTGACCAGAAGCTCAGCCACAGGGCTTGGCACTAAAGAAATATAATCAGGTTTCAACATGCATCTAAAGACCATGAATATATGTGACTTTCTTGGGAGCACAGAGGTGGAAGGCCTCAGTTAATACATATCAATCCCCACCAAAGCCTGGAGAATACAATTCAAAAGACAAAAGCAACATGACACCTTGGAATGGTTGCACAGTAATAGAGCCAAGACTTGCAAAATGAATAACATGCAGATAAAACTTACATCTTCTTGGACTGTGAGACCGCTGGTTTTCTGTTGAGGGGGGAAAAAAAAGGAAAAGAAACAAGTCAACAGGGCACTCAAGAGGAAGGAGATTTGAGTCCAGAATGAACCACGTATTTTCATTATGCTTCAGTCTAAAGAGTGTACAAGCTGTATTGCTAAAAAATGCAACTACTTGTTGTTGGTCTCTCACCAAAAATAATACAGAGGCAGTTATATTCTCACTGTGGCCATCACACCAGTGGCAGCACACAGACATTCTGGCAAGTGTCAACATACAGTCCCTGCAGGAAGCAAAGTGACGCACATTTCCAATGGGGCATCCTTGCAACAATCCTGTCTGTTTGATAGGAAAGACCAAAACGCTCCTCTTTGTCTACAGAAGTCTCTTCTGGAATATGGTATGGATTTTGAGATGTGGCTGTTGCTTTGTGGTGAATGCAGCCAACCCCAGGAAAGCATGAGGGATGTTCCCATTTCAGAACATTTCTGATCAGCTGTTCGCTGCCAGGCTGCTCTGCCGTGGCAATCTGAAGCGCTTCCCACAGCCCTCAAGGTGCACAAGCTTCTCAATCACCAGAGACCATTTTTCAAGACAAAATGTCAGATTTCAGACAGACATTACTGGGAACATTTACTCATGGTCTCACCATGTGAAGAGGCCACTATCTTCTTCCTTTCTTCGACTGTGGCCAGTCGCCTCCAGAGGGAGGGATATCTCTTGTACAAGGAACCCCGGAACATACGCAGGTAGTTTCCCACCTACAAGAAAAGTGGAGAGATGGTCTGGTATTCCACTGAAGAGATGTTCAGCAGAAGCTGAAAAAAATTGAGCTGTGTGTAATGAGCAGAGAGGCCTCCCAAGAGGATTTTTTTGGCGACAGATTGACCTCGCTGGGTTTGGCATCACAGCACTGCAGTTTTTGCAGCACTACAGAAACCATAATTTTTATCAGCATTTATTACACTTGTGATACAAAAAAACCTCTCATCCACTGACAATAATCCATTTAACAGGAAAAAGTCTCCTGTTTATTTTCATGTACTTTTGAACAACCTACCCTTTCTTTACTTGGGCTTCTGGTTCAATGCACGATGCTCATTAGGAATTAAACCCAGCCAGAAACGCAGCTCTCTGACAGTTATCAGGCTTCCTCTGAACGCCTGTGCCATCCAGATGCTGCTTGGACACCACAAAAGCCCAGAGACTTGTATTTTGGTTTAGATCATTTGAACGTGTTAAATATGATTGCTGCCAATAACTCTCTCTTCAAATTTACTTACCATCTGTAAAGCAGTTCTGTTCTTCCTGGCACAAGAGCCTCACCTGTGCTGAAGGCTACAGCAGGACTTGCTGAACAACACAACTATTTCTAGACTCTGAAATCAAATTGTTAGACTGGTAGTACATTGGCAGACTGCCACACAGTAAGGGTTTTATTCTTTTTTTTTTTTTACATGACTAAATTTGACACTTATTTTCAAGTAATTTTTAATTGCATCTGTTTCTCTACATTGCTCATCAGTGGACAGAAATTAATGGTAGATTAAAAAGGCAACCCCTTTTCCACATGCCTTGCGTGGCAATCTCACAGAGTAGCTGACTGTGTTTACAGTTCTTCTTTCAAACTTTACAGTTCAAAAGAGAGTGTGATAGGCTTTTAGCTGCTGCTCAGCCTCTGCAGGTGGCAATTTAACTCTACCAACAGTGCCTTTTTTGCATCGGTGGGTGAGGGCACACCATAACCTTTTTCTTCTTGTCTCCAACTGTGATTTTTTCCCTGGTGCTGAAGCACCAATGTCTCTTGCTTCAGCAAGGCTCATCTTTAGAGAGTGAGAAGAGCTGCTCGGCACGAGACAATCGCGTCTGCACATACACCGGGGTGCGAAACGCTGCGCCCGGCTTTTGTCGGGGAGACGCATTTGCACAAAGCTGAACGAGCTGCGCGGGCTGATGGAGCTGTTGTTACCGAGCAGAAAGGCCCGGCTGTGGACTGAATGAGCTTGCCACACGCGACACGAACCAGAACTCTGAACGGGCGGACTAAATGAATTGAGAAGCGGGAGGATCGCGGAGCGGGGCTCGGGGCTGCGCCCAGCGGGGACCCGTTACCGTGAGCGGGGGTCCCAGCGCGGCGGCGGCGGCGGCTCCGCACAGCGCCCAAACACCGCGCGGGCCCCGCAGCGCCGGCCAGCGCCCGCAAGCGTGGCCAGGGCNCCGCAGCCCCTTCCTCCCGCGCAGCCCGAGCCGAGCCGAGCCGAGCCGCGCCCGCTGCCCCCCGAGCCCGCTCCCCGCCGGGCCGCCGCGCGCGGGGCCGCACCTCCGAGCCGATCATGTAGAACTCGCCGTCCTCCTCCAGCTGGAACTTGACGGGCTTCTGCCCGAAGGTCTTGCTCAGCGCCATCATCATCATCGTGGCGGCGGGAGCGGGCGGCGCTCGGGGAAAAGGGGGCGGGAGGGGGGGGAACCGGGGCCCGGCGGCAGCGAACGGCTCCGAGCAC
>WBNH01003737.1:9626-38231 GCA_013401255.1 Urocolius indicus | reverse complement strand
GGCACGGCACGGCACGCGGCACGACGCAGCACGGCACGGCACGGCACGGCACGGCCCCGCCCGCAGCACGGCACGGCCCGGCACGGCCCCGCCCGCCGCACGGACGAGCGGGACGAGCCCCCGAGAGGACAGAACGGAGCGAGCCGGCGGCGATAGACGAGCCGGTGTTTGATAGACGGTCGTGTTGCAAGGAGGGGTGTGCGAAGGGCCGAGTGACCAGCCTGGCGCCCGGCAGCGCTGCGGACGCCGGGACGGGACCCACCAGCGCAGGGCTGAGCGGCTGGGGCCGGGAACCGACCTCGGCCCGAGCACGGGGAGCGACGGGGCAGCGTCCAGCACTGGCACCCAGCACCGTGGAAGGAAGGGGGCCCCTTGTCTATATACAAATCAGTATAAAATCCTAACGCGTACTAGTGATACAACATACAACCGCGAGTACGGCCGCGCCAGGGTCCCGACAGTCAGCACGGCAGCCCCACAGCGACCCTGGCAGCAGCCGCGTGTCCGTGTTCCTCTGCAGCTACAGCCGGTGTCCTGCAGAGCCCCTGGGCTAAGGCTGAGCGAGGTGGCTCAGCAGAAGCGCTCCTCTCAGGCACACGTCTGCAGCAGCAAAGGGCTGCTGCTGTGAGCTGTGTAAACATAGGAAACGCCACCGTGTCAGTTCTACAGGATGCGCTCCAGATTAATTAGGAGAGCATGATCCCGTTCCTGGATGGCTTGATGTCTTTGGGATGCTGTTGCTAGAAGAGCGTGCCCACATTAAGGCTTTAGTGGCTGCCCTTGTCTGCAAAAACCAAAGTAAATGCTTTTACATTGATAGCAACTGAAGCTAAGGCTGCTGGAACTGGAGTGGAGCAAACTTTGTCACTCGTGACAGACGTCTGGTGTGTCAGATGCTGAGCCTGAAAGGAAACCAGGAATGGCAGAGGGAACCCTCTGTGTGGCTGCAGGAGGTAAGGGCGATGAAAGGGGAGCGTTGAGGACACGGGCATCCTGCTCATCTGAAGGAGTTGGAGGAGGGTGTACAACTGAAGAAGTCCTGGCTGATCTGGCGTGGGTAGCCCTCCAGCACTTTCACCTGGACTGGGTCAAATTTCCAGTAATCTCGGCCTCTCAGGAAATAGGCGAAACCTGTGGGTGAGAGAGGAACGTTAGAAGAAATGTTTGTGTTGCTCAGAGATCTTTCCTAGCGTTTTGTCTAGCTGACACTCCAAAAGAGGGCCCAGAAGAGACAGGAGATGCTGCTAGATTCATTTCACTAGAGCCCAGGCTTGTGGGTTACACTGTTCTTTCACACTCTTCGAGTTTTGGTGGGAGAATAAACAGGATGGATTCTGTTTTATATCCCTAGTGGTTTTAAATATGCTGCACTGGTGTAGTGACCCAGCTCTGAGAAGGCTGAGGACATCTAGGACCTAAACAGGGCCTGTGACAGCGAGCTTGTGAAGACCTGCTGCGGTGCATCTGTTACTGTGGGAAAGCTGCCCTGGCATTTAGGCTCTGGAAGCAGTGGGGAGCTGTTCCACTGCATCCTTTGAGAAGAGGCAGCCACTGCACCCATCATCCCAAGCACCCCAGCTGTCCCACGTTTCTGTGGCACTGCCATGCTGTCTTCAGCGTGGGGCACATCTGGGAGGATTAGGCTGTACCAAAAGCTGCCTGTTCATTCAGGACAGCTGCCTGCGCTGAAGTGTGAGTGGGGTTTCAGCTGTTTTTCTTTGGAGAGGTAACAGCTAGATAGGACTCTGACCATTTCTTGCTCAGAAGTTTGAATTCTCTCCATCAGACACTTAACTGTTGGCTGATGCAACGAGAAATGATAAAACTCGCTTCTACAGGAGAAGCCTCAGTTCCCTACACACTGGAGGGAACTGCCTATTTCTCTCTACGCTACACAGCATGTGGTATGGCTGGGAAGCACTCACTACTAGCAAATGTCTAAACCTGCCCAGTTCCTCCAGCTGGGCAGAGGTGTCAGCCCGAGCACCTCTGCCCCAAGCAGGCCACAGCCTTGCTGCACTGACCAAACTCATCCTGGAATGCTGCGTCGATCTCCTGCGGGACACCGCGCCAATCAGCCATGGTCCGGGGGTAGATGTTGTCCACCTGCCGGGTCTTAGGGTTGAAGCGCCAGTAGTTGCCTCCACTGAAGATGTAGATCTTGTTCTTCTCAGCCCCCCACACCAGAGCTGCCTGCACAGGGGATGCTGGGAGACCCAGCTCCACGATCGGGGTGGGACCAGATACCTGTCTCTCTCCGTCATAAATCCAGTACTGGGAATCTGGTGGGGTGACAGGAAAGGGAGACTGGGAGTCAGAAGCTCTTTGGTGTCTGGTAATTGGGCAGTCAAGGGCACAACTGGAGCTGATGCCTTGGCAGAGCTCCCAGGGAAAGCTCTGCCTGAGAGGCAAAAAACCCACCAGTGTCACGTGTACTGTGACTGATGTGTGCACAAAGTGCAGGGAGCTGACCTCCCATCTGAGTCCAGCCCGGATGGTGCCAGTGGTGGAATGAGAAGGACCATTTTAGCAGCCATCTTTTCTCTATTTATGCACGTTACAATAAAAGACTTGGCTGCAGGGACCAGCCTGTACCTTCCAAACTCAGTGCTTGGAGAACATATGTGGGCATGCACAGGCATAAAGGGGGCATGTGGCTGTGAAGGAGCAAGCTACGGAAACCAGGAAGAAGCTGCCAAGCTGAGATAGAGACTGGAAGCCTATTTCCAGATTAGATTGAAACGGGAATCTCTGCAATTAGCCTGCAGCATGTAATACTTTCCCCTTATCTCATTTCAGCTCCTGGCAGGAGCCTGCCAATTGCAGCCTGAGTCCTTGCGTGCAAGTCAGGTGCTCAGTAATGTGTTTGTGTGGGAACGCTGCCCGCAGAGCCGCGTCCCGGGACTCGGCCTGATGGTGCAGTCGGGGTACGCACATCAGGGAGGCCGGGCACCTACGTCACGCAGCATCCCTGCCACTGCATTCACACTTGGAAAGAGCATTAGACAGTGGAGTTGAAATGGAGTTTGTTGCTGGCCTTGAACTCCAAGGTTGGCTAGGAGGAGGTTTGCCCCCCCCTCGGGTGACTGGGCTTTGATCCCTGCGGAGGCTGGAGGTTGCCTGGCTCTGCACTCAGGCTCCTTGATGGCTCATTCTGTCTGGGGTACTACAGCGGCTCCACATCAAGCTCTCTGAGGAGCACAGAAGATGCTGTCCATCCCCTGAGCAGGGCTTCAGGGTCACAGGCCCAGGAGTTTCACCAGTGAGGCTTCCTGGGGCTCTGTTCTGGCACAGTGCTCCCAGGACAGCTGGGGAGATGGAGCAAGTGTTTCCTTCCTCCTCTGCCAGCAGCACTGCCAAGGCAGAGGCTCAAAACAAATGTTTGTGCTCCAGAGGAGAATTAGATACTCTGGCTGTGTCTAAAAGTGGCCCCTCCTCCTCCCTTCCCCTATCAATATCTGCTAGGAAATTCAAACCAAACAGGCGAGGAAACAAATAACAGGATCACTGGATTGCTGAGGATGCCTAGAAGGTTTATCCTCCCAGGAACTTGTTGGGTCCTGAATACCCCTGAGTAAAGGAGAGGCATTTCCAAGCCGACTGATCCCAGTCCAGCTCTTACCTTGGAAGAACCAGATATTGCCCAGAGGGTCCTCGAAGGTGGCATCAACAGCGCTGGGGATCCCTTGCCAGTGACGGGAGGCCAGAGCTGGGTAGCCATCCTGCAGCTTTCCAGCCCGGAGCCGCCACACATAGCGGGACTTGAAGAAGAAGAGCTCCCCTCGGATGGCAGATGCAGCGTCGAAGGCTGTGTCGCAGGCATCAGGCTGCACAGACTGCCAGAGCATGGCCGGTCAAGAGCTCCTGCTCGCAGGACCCCCCTCACCCAGACTGTGCTCAGGCAGCTGTCCTGCTCTCTGACAGTTTTGTTTGGGCACGTGCTGCCCAAGACCCCCTCCCTGCCCGCATTCCTGGCTGTGGCAGTGCCAGCGTGGGGTCTGGACCTGGGCTCAGCAGCATGGGGGGAAAACACCCCAAAACACTGCTGCTGGCCTCTGGGGAGAACAGACGCAGCCATGCTGTTAGAGAAGGACACGAACAAGCTGCTCACTCACCTCCACGTTGGTGATCTCATTTGTTTCAAGACCTGGCTGGGGCAGCTCGGCTGGCTGCGTTGGGGTTGGGTCAGGCTCCACTTTGGGTTTCCCGTAGAGGTACTGGATACCTTGCCTGTCATCCTCACTCAGGCTCAGCGGGTAGCGAAAGATGTAGAAAGGAGACATCAGTGATTTGGAGACAGCCGTGTGCTGCAGGCCTAGGACATGGCCAAACTCGTGAGCAGCCACCTGCAGGAGGTCAGTGCCTGCAAAGGGAAGAAATGGAGATGGTTTTGCCTGCTTGTGTGTGAGAGGCAAGCTGTGCCTGCAGAGAGGACACCAGATTGCCCTGACAGTGCACTCACAAGTTCTTGTTCCCAGACTTCTCCTGTGTAGCTCTACACTGTGTTGGTCTGTTTTTTTAAAGGGTCAAAGGACATAAATAAAGGATCCACTGGTTCAGGAGCAAACTCAGGTAACAGCCTGGGCATGTTGGTAATTTGTATTTGTGTTGACAGGGTTTATTGCACCTCATTGTCTACCAGGAAGAAGAGGGTTTTCCACATGCTTTTGGAAAGGAGAAATTTGCACAGAGAAGGAAGTTTGGCCCATAGATGGTAGGTGATGGGATGGTAAGGTTGGGTTTTATCCACCCAGCCTTGCAGCAGTTGTTGACTACAGCTGTAGCATATCAGGTTCCAATTAGATCATACCCACTGTGGAAGACAGCAGCATGAGGGAACACTCTGGGATTGAAACTTGCTAATGGCTGTGGTCACACAGACAGCAGAGAGTGCTCATTTATTGGGTCAAGGAGGTGACATCTAGAAATAAATCCATATAAAGTTATCCAGTGTCAAGGCTTGGGCCTTCTCCCCCAGATCCACGTGGATTTCTATGAGACTGTGTTTTAGGGATACATGGCCTTGGAGCATCCAGAAAAGGAGAGGGGGAAGAGTAGATTTCCATGTACAAAAGTGTGTCTTTTGGCAGGTGTTTAGTTTCCAATGGATCCTGTCTGAAGTTGCTAAGTTTCAGGGAAAGCTAGAAGAGAGGCTTATCAACAGAAAAGCATGAGAGCGAGCAGAGGCTGTTCATTGACAAGTCCAAGCATATTCATACACTTCCCTTCAGCCAGAACCTGAGCTGCAGCCCCGGTGGTGGGAAAGGCAGGGATGTGAGTCAGTAGCATTCTTGCTCCAGGCAGGATTCCCCTGCCTACCCTAGGGCAGCAGGTCACTCCTCAGCACCGGGATGGGCTGGGATGGGACAGGGGGGATGCAGTTGGGAGGAATGCATGGGAAGGATGGAGAGGAAGGAGAGCTCTTGTCTTCCTCTGCTGGTCAGCTTTATGTTGAATCTGCACAGCACTGACCTGATTAAATCAACACATCTGGGTCAGCTGAGAAAGTGGGATTTCTGTGTCAATGATTTATCACAAACTTTCAGAGACTTCTGTTTGGCTTGGCAGGCTCCTTGCTTTCCAGGGCTGGCAGATCAGCTGTGCTATTTGTCAGATTCTCCCGGGGAGGTGAACAGCAGCACGCCAGAAGGAGCTGTGCCGGGGACCACCACTGTGTCCCTCACAGAACATCTTCCACACGAAGTCTCACTCCCTGCACGGCTCTGGGGCAGCCCCAAGGCATACCTCAGCCCTCCTTGTGCTTCTGCTCTCTCATCTGTAGGATCAGGCTAACACTTTCCCTGCCTCACTGAGAGCTAGGACAAGGACTTACCCATGTTTATATCATAAAACTGTTTTCAGCATATGATATGGCAATTAGGTGCAAAGTGTTTTCACAACATTTATTTATGGGAGACATGGAAGGGAAAAAGGCCAGAGAATAGAGTAGGATTCTGATGGGAACTGGCATCCATTTTCAGTTCCTGGCTTGCCTCTGACACTGATATTTGTGTCTGACACTGGGAGAATGTAGGGAATTCTTCAACATAGGCACCCCCAACAAAGGGTGAAAGACAGCAGGGTTCACTTCCCTCAGGAGCAGAAATGCTTCTGCAGAAAGGTCTGATGCTCTGTGGTTCTCGTTTTGGGTTAGCGTGAGCAGGGTCAGGGACACAGCAGCCCTGTTCCCCATGCAGAGAGTTAAGTTGTTGTACAACTGACAATGACATGAACTCTGGGGGAGCAAGTCAGAGTCCTGAACATGCACGTGGGCAAAATGTCTGGGAAAACCCAGAGAGGCAGGTTTTTAACTTGGGCTTTCTAATCGTTTCTTTGTCCCTGTAGATAAACTGGGAGGAGGAGGGGCTGACCTGGGTTAATTTTGGTGGATCTTGCAGAAACTGATGCTTTGGGCACTGATCCAGATGGTCCCAGGCAGTACTGCAGTGTCTCATGAGATACTGTGACACCAGACCCCAAGTGCCCAAGCAGAGAGCTACCAGCTTGGATCTATTATTAGCATAAAGGGAGAAGGAAAAAAAAAGGGGAAAAAAAAAGAGCCTTGAGTGGCTGTGGCGTTGTTTATGGTCAGAGCATTCCCAGGCCACAGGGACTGAGCTGCAGCCTGGGTGGTTTCCCTTTATGGACTTGTTTGAGGGCAGGGAACAGTGTATGCAGGGACTGGGGCTGATGCTGTGCTCTGGAAGTGGAGCCTCATTTTTTCTTCATCCTTTCCCTGTCTTATTTCCTATGGCTCACCACAGAAATGATTGTTGCCTCTCAGTTTTACAGGGTCCCCTGTTCACACCACAACAGAATCATTTCCAAATGCAGCAGTAAGGATCCTGGAGCATCCCCAGCTCTCCTTGACACTGTACCAACCGTACCCAGGTTGTTCCCAATTGTCCAGGTCTCATCATAGTCAAAATGGACATCTCCTTCCCGGTGTGTCTTGGGGAAGAACGCGTGTGCCAGGATCCCTCCAGGCCCATCAAAGGGCAGATTGTCTCCATGCCAGTACCTGGGGGGAACACACATTGCACCTCAGATAACAGCCATGTGCCTACAGTGAACAGCATTGTACGGTCAAATGTGGGGAGCCATTGCAAGGGGACAGCAGCTCTCACTCCCATTCCAAGTTCATCCCACCAGTCCAGATAACTACTTAGAGCCCTTCCAGTTGCCACAAACCCAGTTCTGCACTGGGGCACCGAGGAAGTAGAGATTGGTCACACCAAGCCCTGGGCAATTTGCATGTTTTCTCAGGGATGTTTCTCCTCTCCCTCTCTTCAGCTTCCAGCTCAAAGCTGACCATGGACCCTAAAGAATCGAGGCAGTGACTGCCCAAGCCAAGGTTAAGCTAACATAGCTGAGTGGTGGGGGGTTTGCAGAGGGGCAACTGGCAGCAAACCCAGCCAAACCCTCAGGTCTTCACTCAAGCCAAGCCCACTGTTGGCTAATGAAGGAAAGCCATGAGAGATGTGGCCAATTGAGAGAGCTGAGGGAGGCACAGGGAAATACACAGCATGAGAATCGCATCAGTGCTTGGACGGCCTCCACCGCCTCGATTAGCTTTGTGCAAACACTCAGCAGACGGAAGGCTTTGCCCCTCTGCATATGTTGCCAAAAGTGAATTTCGGTCCAGGAGCCAAGACTCATTTAACCAAGAAACTATATTTATCTTTGGGCAGACAGTTAAGTCCTTCAGTCAAGGGACAGGATGGAGGACCTGAAGATGGAAAGTAAAAACAAATGCTTAGGAAAACAGCCTGTGGGCAGAGAAACATAAATATACCAGGGAAATTAATGAATGATCAGTAAGGGTACTGTGCACAGCCAGCACGGAACAGCCACAGTTACACCAACTGCCCACAGCTGACAACCAAACCAAACCCAAAACCAACCCCAGTGTCTGAGAGCAGAAATAGGAGCCTCCATTGAAGTGCCTAAGTTGCATGCTGGCAGCTCTCTGCTCTGGTTAGAGGCTTGAGATCTTGCATGCAAGGTACTTTTTATGCCTGGGAGGAGGGTGCTGTGCCCACCCTGCTCACCTTGTGAAATCAATGACAATGTCAGCCCGTCCCTCCTGCACCTCGGTGAAGGTCAGTGGGGTCACATCGCTCCAGACTTTCAAAGCTTCCTCGATGGTCCTTCTCACTTTAGCTTTTACAAGTTGCCATGGGAACCTGATAATTCTGAAAGGCAACAGACACTGGATGAGAGAGAACATCAGCCGCTGTTGCGTGGACACCACTGTTACAAGGACACTGCTGTCATGAAGACAGTAGCTGTAGGATCAGTGTCACTAAGACTGCCACTCTCTATCAGCACCAGAACATCTCCAATCCATACAAGCACTTCCAGGCAACACGTGCAGCAGACATCAGTGTGGAAACCCTCTGGCTGGTGGGCCCAGAGGGGAGCTCTCTGGAGGGATTTGCAGATCTGTGTGTTTCTGTAGCAAAGTGCTGCAGCATTTCCCAGACTTGTCCCCGGCAAGTCCACCCCCACAAGAAGTGCCTGGGAGTGGTGTGATGTGATTTCTCCTCCTCAGTCTCTGTATTTCTCCTGGAAACCTGGGCTCAGGGCAGCTGCTGCCTCTTCTGCCCTTCTAGAACATAAGCAGACTGTAAGGCCTGCCACAGAGCCAGCTTGATTTCTCTTCCATCAGCTGTTGGTGTGTGTTCATCTCTGTTGTGTTTCTTTAACACTGTTGACCAACAAAATTAAAGAAATGAAGAAGCCTTTCAGTTACCTACAGCCCCAACAGCCTCCTAATGCTACGAGGAACCATCCCCTGCATTTGAATAACCAAAAGACAATTGATATGCTGTCAAGATCAATCCCAGTGTGCTCACTCCTCCACTCATGCCCCTGTGGGCAACCAGGGAGGGAGCACAACCCTCCCACAAGCCTCATGAGCAGCTTCACAACTGAGAATGTGTGGGGTGATTTGGGCAACACTTAGCCCTGAAGTCATGTTTATGGGAACATCAATAACAGCTGAATAAAAAGGTCTTTTACAAATAAACCGTGAGGTGAACCCAGAGTGGGGTGGCTGTAGGGGCAAAGGCTGCTGCTGGAGGCTCAGCTGGGCTCAGCTGCGTCAGGGGTTTGATGTAGGGAAGTGAGTGTTTGTGCACAGGGGTGTTGATGTAGGACTGACCAAGGGCTGATGCAGCGGCTGTGGGGGATGTGCTTTGGCAGGGGTGAGAGGGCAGCTGTGTCTATGGGAGCTGGGGACAATGCTGCTGGTGGTTCAGCACGTGGCTCCCAGGCCCTCCAGCATTTATGGTCACATCTGAGCAAGCCACACTCCAGGGAATACCAGACTGAGAGATGTGGGGAGGGAGAAGAAGCCAGGCTGACTCCTGTTCCGAGCCTCTCTTACTTGTAGGTGAGATCAGTCTTGTCCCAGCGCCCGCCGGAGAGGACAAAGCGCTTCTGTCGGTTCCGTCCGCCCTGTGCGTCGGGTGGCAGCGGGAGGTCGGGCACCCCACAGCGCCGAGGGCTCCCACCTGTCCCCATGGGCAGCCCCTTGCCTGGCACGCTGGTCCCCACCACCTGCACCAGGGAGGACAGCCAAGGACTCTGCTCCTTCCAGGTATGATGCTTTCGAGACAGGTCCTAAAAGGGAAAAGCAAAGCTGTGACTTGGGCATCTGGGAGGAGACGTCCCGATGCAGAGTGGCCAACGTCTGCCCAGAGCAGGTCCTGCAGCAGCGAGTTCCACCTCTGCCTGGGGCTGTTCCCCTGCTGCTGGGGTACAAACTGCTCCCCACAAACATCCTCCACAGCCTGGGCTCTGCTGCTCTGAGGCCAGGTCACACCTGGGGGCATGGTGGCATGCCACAGCACCCCCTAAGCACTGGGCTATTTTTGGCCTGCTTTGCTTGGCAGCTGGCCAGCAGGAAATGCTTTTGCAAGCTGTGGATGAGAACCAGACTCTTCAAGGACAAAATACATCTCTAGGGAGCAAATTCTGCCCCTTTGGCCCACATCCTTTACTCCCTCCATGCCCCAGGTAGAGGTGATATTAATGGGAGGACGCCTTTAGTTCCCAGCACACAATTGTCGCTTCTGTGGTGTCCCCTTGCTGTCCTGGCATGGAGAGCAGGCTCTCAGCATAGCTAGGGGACATCACAAGCTGGAGAGCAGCTTGCACAGGTCTGGGGATGATTTAGTCCAGCCCATGGAGCAGAGAGCAGCAGCAGTTGTCCATGCAGCCTAAGCTCACCAGTTCTGCAGAGGGAGGGACAGGACCATAGCCTCTTGCCTCACTGCACCTGTGACTCTGCTTCAAGAGATCCCACACTCAGTTAGAAAAGCAGGGTTCCTCTTGGCAACATTAATGCTAGTTAGCTGACTGCCATTGGTTTCCTGCCTGACAGCAGGACTATGGGGCCACTTTGAAATGGGACCCAAGTGTAATCCCCAACCTGCTGAGGCATGTGGGGTGATAGGCACTTGGTCCCTGCATCACCATGCTGCACAAGCCAGAGGTCCAGCTGCAGACCTTTTTGACTGATTCTGTGCCAGCAAATGTAATAGTGTTTGAGCAGCAGGAGGAGCTGAGACACAGCAGTGACATCTCTCTACTGGGACAGGCAGGCTCCATCCCCCAGGGTTCTGGAGTGAGGGCATGGGGGTTTAGGGGTGCCCTTCCTTCCCTTGCAAAGAGCTGCCTTCTTCCAGGCCAGCTGTCCTGGCTGCCCTGCCAGGGACATGGGGGTCAGCAGGGCACACTGCCAGGGTGGCCGTGCCACCGTGTGAGCCGTGTGCCGCTGCTCTGCTCCCCACAATGAGCCCATTCACATAGCTGGAATGGAGCGGGAAGCCCTCGGCATTCATTCCACCACCGAGCTCCCACCTCTGCAGTGGCCCTGTGCCTCTGAGTGACACACAGATGGGCAAGGGAGCCAGGCAGGTCACACAATGGGCAGTTTAAGGGTCAGGTTTTCCACTGGTCACCATTCCAGCCTGTTGGGTTGTCCTCCCTGAGACAGCCTTGGTGGCTTGGCACCTGCTAGCCTTTGCCTTGGAAACCATCGACCCAACCCTGGTGTCCCAGTGCACTT
This sequence comes from Urocolius indicus, assembly GCA_013401255.1. Lineage (NCBI taxonomy): Eukaryota > Metazoa > Chordata > Aves > Coliiformes > Coliidae > Urocolius > Urocolius indicus. Next base: position 27,154 of record WBNH01003737.1, on the reverse strand, counting down.
TCACACACCATAGGAACTGCACATGCAAAGAAAGAAAACTATTTTACACCCTGAACAGCAAAGCCTACCCAAGCCACCAGCTGTGTCAGAGAATCCATCCAGTGCTTTACTGAAGGAGGCAGTACAGGCCAGTCCCAGGGCAGCCTGCATTGACCTGCTTCTGCTGAATGCTGCAGCCCTGCCAGGGCAGGGGGAATCTGTCTGCCTAAGCTGAGCTCTCAGAGCTGGCTGACACCCCTAGCTGGGCTGGCACCTAGTGCTTGCGAAGGCCAGATGGAAGGAGGAGCTGATAGGGGTCATGTCTTAGCCAAGATATTGCTCCCAGCCTGAGGGGACCCTCTGCCAAGCAGATAATGACAGCTGTGTCACCAAAGCCTGGAGGACTCCTTGGTCCTGGATGTTCTCAGAGCATCCACTGCCACCAGAAGCAGGTTCTGCTGCCTGAGAACATAGGGTGATGAATGTGTCTTGTTTCCCAGGACCAAGCGGTGCAGGACAGCCACCCTGAGGCACACAGGGAGAGGAGCTGGACCCTGGGGAGAGCCCTTCCTGTGGAGCGCTGGGAAGCCTTCAGGGGTTGCCCAGGCAGGTGAGCAGGATGAGGCTGACCCAGATGGGCTTACTCCTGTCTTTTTTGTCTTGGCTACGCTAGGCACATTCCCCTCAGTTTCTGAGGAAGACCAGTCTTTGCCTTACCAGCTCAGGACACTGGCATAAATGGACAATTATTTCTCTCTCCTCTGGGCAGGAGCAGAGGAACTGCCCATTTTCTTTTGTCCCAAGGGATCCCATGTTCAGAGGCAGACCAGAGGTAGTTTTTTTCTCTCCTTTTGTTTAGCCTAAGGTCACTGGCATGAATCCCAGCTTCCAGCCATCCAAACCCCACCTTTCCTTAGGCAGGACCCTCCTCCCTGCTCCTCTCTGCTGAGACCCAGCCCTGGGAGGTGACACAGTGTGGCCCTGTGAACTGCTCTGGGTGGAGGCAGAAGGCAGGACCTGCCCTGCTGCCCCATGTGCTCGCTGTGCCCCTGGACAAACAGGCAGGTTCTCCCTGTCGTCATCAAACCAACATTAGCACCATAGCAGGAAAGGGCTGGGAAATGTCAGTGCAGGCACAGCCAGCAAGGGAAATGTAATGGGCAGAACCCACTGCCAAACAGTGCTCAGGACACACATCAGGCTGGAGATTTTGGCCTCCTTGGCTGGACACACCTCACTTCAGGCAATTCCCAAGGCTTAGCGTGTGTTCTCACTTAATGTTGCATTCTTTCACCCAATGCAGAAGCCATTCTCTCTTGTGGAGATTGTATTTTGCTCTCCCAGAGCTGTGATATAAATGCCCCAACTGCAGGCTTAGGGATTTGCTTTGGGCTGTGCTGCTGTTGATGCTGGTGCAGATCTGTGAAGAGAGAATGAGGAGGGCTTGGCTGCCAGGTAACTATCAGGGCATCCCCACTCATCCCATATCACCATCAGAGAAGAATTATCTAAGACAAAATCAGAGCTTTGTGATAGAGTCTGCGCAGCAAAATGCTTGCAGAACATGAGCACAGAGGGGCTGCCAGACCTGAAACCAAAGCTTGAGGGCAGCGAGGACAGGTGAGGACCAAAGCTACACACAGAGGCCTGTGCTGCCGTCTGGCCACAGCTCCTCACAAAGAGCCTCTTCCTGCAGCCTTGTGACCAAAAGGCTGAGAAGTAACAGGAGGGAAAGGACAGGTCCTATAGGAGAGCTGAAACCCCAGCAGAAGTCCAGACTGCCCACACAGTTCCTCACAGCTCTATCAGCTATCATGTGCTGTGACACAACAGCCACCACCTTTGGGTCTGCTGAGGCCAAACCAACAGCAGCCAGGCTTCCCAGCAAGTGTCCCAGCCACCCTGAGCAGCCAGGAGCATCTTTAACCTCATTGTGTTGGGCAGCACCCAACCCCCAGAGCCTCCCAGGAGAAGCAGCCAAAGAGCACCGCAGAGTATCAGCAATGCAATGTACAAATAACCTCAAGAGGGAGGCCAGTGCCTGGTACTGACAAGCCCAGTGCTCTCCTCTGACTGGGTCCATCATCTGCAGCCTGCCCTGAACTTAAACTTGTCTCCTCTGACGTGTACCTAATTACCAGGACTCCTGACTGTGCTGTAGCACAGATGTGAGAGGAGACCCCTCTCCCTGTCTGACAGGAGTGACTTGACAAGTTACAACACGAATCCCATCAGTCTTGGATACTTCTCTAGTCAACTGGGGACTGTTTCCTCTTCTCCTACAGGATGAGCTCATGGGCTTTCTCCCTACCTCCCTGTCCCTTCTGCTTCTGCTTTTCCACTTCTCCCTGCTTTCTCCTTCTGTTACTCAGTGTTTGTCCAGGCCCTGGTGTTTGCTGCGTCTTTGGCTAGAAGCATTATCCTACTCCCACCTACGAGCCTGCACCTCAGAGCACTCCTGCCCCTAGTTCAGCATATGTGGAAGGAGAGCAGAGATGCTTTCTTTTTCAGCCGTCACGTACAACAGCCCTCTCACCCCATTTGTGTGCACTGCTGGGTGGCTGTGCTCCCATCAGGCTCAGCACACCCTTGACAGGCTGCAGCAAGGTTCCTGCTTGAGACCAGCACTGTCATCCTTATGCACAGAGTAGCATGGGCAGCTTTTTGGCCAGCCTGTCTCTCAGCACAGTGTGGATTTGCAGGGGTTGGATTTGGAAGTGCATCTACAGCTGATGGTTAGTGGCAAAAATGGAACCAGCTCCACTGTAGTCAGGTTGTGTCCCAGAAGCAGATCAACCTTGAAAGGTGCTAATACTGCAGCCAAAATCTCATGGCAGAAACAGATTTTGTTTGTCACCTGGTCAGACTCAGAGCTAAGCGTGCTCCTGGTCAAGGTACTCTAAGTGGAATCAATGGAAACAACCTCTAGGCAAAGCCACCAGATCTATTGATCCCACCTCCCCCAGAACAAAGCAGAGCCTCCCAACCCCTCTGACTATGAGTTCTTTGTTCACACTAAATATTTCAGCTACAGGACTGGCTTCTTCGTGCTGGGCTGCTGCATGGTCCTGCTGCAGACTGGGGCAGGGAGAAGGCAAAGGCTGAGGCCAGACTTGTACCCAATGAGGCCCCTGGGGAGGTGCTGCGGTGCCTGGCTGTGCACACACAGATGGAGGTTCCTCTCCACTCCTTCCCACACTCTGTGGCACCATCAGGCTCTACCTCCTGGGGCCTGACAGTTTGTTTCCGGATTATTTGGTGGTAGTTGTTATTGGCAACGAGAAAAGGAAAATGTTTATTTTTCCTAAGCAACGTGGAACATGAAACATTATAGACTGCAAATGTTTGTGCCCATAGACAGAATGAGAAGACCCAGGCTCTGGTGTAACAAGAGAACGTAAATGAACAAACACTGTAGGACTATTTTTATTATCAGACACTTTAATTACTTGACATTTTGTGAGTCTAGTCCATCAACACCACCACAACCAAGCTGCTAGTGCCACCCAAGTAACACTTTGCCAGGAACAGGAGTACTTACAAAGCAAATAAGCCCCAGGATGCCAGGACAGCAAAAGGTTTCAAGAGGCCTTAATCTGATGACCTAGAAATCCCCTTGAAAACAAGAAACCACTCCAGGATGCAGCACACTCCAGGCAGAGGAGGAAGGGGGCTGAGATGCTTTGTTCATTGTGCATTTACATCCAAGCTTAGGTGAGCCAGCCAGCTGGGTGCCCAGCCCAACAACAGCCAGGACATCTCCTGCTGGATACAACCACCTGGCACGGTGTAGCCCTCTCCAGAGCTATGGGGTGGATGTTCTACCCTCAGGGAGCGTATGCTGCTCAGATGTGCAGACTGGGATCTCCAAACCCATAAGACAGGAACTGTCCCCCTGCCTAATCCCCTGGAGATGTGTGGGGGCTTTTCCCTCTCCACTAATTTTCACAGAGCCACTTTTGTGAGATGGTGATGTTTCTCTACTGCCCAAATCCCACTAAAACGTGACACCCATCACCCGTCTGTTCTTGTGGGTCTTATCTGCACTAGGATCTCAGTGAACTCAAAAAAACATGTCTGTGGCCCTCAGTGAACCCCTGAAGTGTTCTGCTTTTCATTTTGCTGGACAGCTATGTGCAGACTCAGCAGTGCTTCTATTCACATCACAGGCTGAGCCATCCCCAGGGGAAAATTATCCAGGAACCATTCCTTTACCTGTCTGTGTGTTTGGGATTAGTAGGAAAGAGCTGACAGCATCTCTGGTGTGAAAAGTCTCTGTGGGACAACTTTTAAACGGAAGATTCTTTTCAAACGAGAGCTAAACAGTGCAGCCTTGCTCTGCTGAGCCTCCCAAGTCATGGTGCCAGGGCAGGATACACACAGGGAATGCGAGTAAAGTGCAGCATAAGCTGGAGTGCAGGATCCTCCCCAAAGTACATCTCTCCTCCCTGCTCTCTTCTCCCTCTCCAGCCCGCTTTGCCAGGCACACACCCTAAGTCTTGCCACACTGCAGGGGGAGGGTGTGTTGTGTGTGAAAGCACAAACACAACAAACCCACTGGAGAAAAACTGCTTACATATGGCTTAAGTCTCTCCCAGAACAGAGGATAAACATGCCTAAAGTTACCCCAACACTCACTGCACTATTGGAATAGCCAAACCAAGGAGTGAAAATGAAACCCTTCCTGCGGGAGCTGCCCAAGCCCTGAGTGAGGCAGGCGGCCACCCCAGGGGCTGCAGCACCGTGGGGAACCTGCTGGCTTCAGGGCAAGAGCTGTGGGATATGGCTCCCCAGGGTTACACTGGCAGCTGGGGGGGTGCCCACCACTTCTCCACCGAGAGAGTTTCCCAGAAAACAAACTGAGTTGGAGTTCCCAGGGGAGCTGAAAGCAATGCAGGAATTCAGTGTCTGCGTGTGCACTGCCCCAAGCACTGCGGAGCTTTTGTTCTCAAGTTTTACAGGGGACACCAGACACAGCCTGTATTCTGCTCTCAGTTTTCTCCTTTCTTTAGGCATTAATGTCAAAGTGAAGGAGATCTTCAGGGTTTGCTACAAAGAACACAGGTCCTTCTGCAGCTTGCCCTGCGTAGCCTGAAGGTAAAATGAATCTTAGCCCTTCATTCTCTCACTGCTGTTGTGATTGTTACTGGTGCACTGAACAGCCATGGTGCAGCATCCTGCAGCACCTCGGGCTGTCCTGTCCTCCCCATCTATTAGCACTGCTCCAGGAAGTAACTGTTGCTGTCTTGTAGAGTGTGAATCTCTTTTCCCAGCTCAGCCTCTTGGCTCCTTTCTCATTCATCATCCAACAGCAGAAGGTGCCCAGACAGGAAATTAGCTGCTGATAGATGTAGGGAAACATCTCTTTGTGCAGAGAGACTCAAAGCAGCCAGAGAGGTAAATGTGAGATGGCATGGCAGAGTTATCTATCTAGTGAGAGGGGGCAGAGAAGGGCTGGCCTGAGAAAGGCACACACAGGCCACTGTCAGCCCAGCAATCCCACTTCAGCCATTCTGCACTGACATGTGTACCCCAGTCAGGGGAGGAATGGAGTGCACTGCTGTCAGCTTATGTATATCATATGTGAGAGCAACCACCATGATGCTGGCTTTACCCCAGAGACAGTAGAATAACCTTCAGAAGCCTTGACACCAGATAAGGAACCCCAAAGGGCAGCTCTTTGGGATGAGAGAACTGCTGTTTGAAAGGATAGGAAATCATCATCCATTTCCAAACCCAAACCAATGCAACCATCATCTCTGCAAGGACTGAGTGAAATACACGGATCTGAAACCCCAAGTTCTTCAGCAGTTTGATGACTCTTATTCAAGGAGTGCTGGCCATGAGAAAGGAGCCCCGGCAACCTCTGCAGTCAGGCTGCAGCTGCGAGCACCAGCAAAAGGTGCTGGACCAAGCTCAGATGGTGTGAAACCCAGGCTGGCTACCCTAGGGATCCACACAGGTCCTTGCTGGCAGCAAGACCAAGAGCAGAGACTGTGCAAGGCCCTCCAGGAGCAGCAGCTTCATAGCTTGCAAATAGCAGAGAGTAAGGCACTCGCCAGCCCCACCAGCGTCCCCCACAGGAACCAGCGGTCTCCAGCTTTATGCAGGTGGAGCTCTGCCCTCACAGCCCACCACTTGCTGCATTCAGATGGGGATGAGATCTGCAGAGCAGTGTCATAACTGGGGTGCTGAGTGCCACTGCCGGGTGCCTGGCCTCACCTTCCTCAGAGGCAGACTGGAGCCAAGTGCAGTGACACTTTGTTTGGAATAATACAAGCACTTTGGGGGACAAGGCTGCTCTGTGCCAAGGCCCAGCCCACAGCATATTTAGCAGCCAAGTCAGAAAGTACTCAGATGACAGAGCTGATAATAAAACCATCGACAGAACCTGAACTAATCCCCTTGGGCTGCTACCGGGCATTTGCTCTGTCATTATTTTATGGCACACTGGTGAAGTGCATGTGTATAATAACCCAATCACGCAGGCACACACTCCCAGCACAAGGAGCTCTCTGTCTTCTCGCGTCTCCCGAATCCCTTGCACACCGCTGCTGCTCCCTGGCAGCGGCCGTCGCTGCTGCTCCCAGCCCCTTCCCAGGTGCTGAGATCTGGCGCGTACATACAGCAGAAAGAGCCCTGCTGCAGCTCGTCTCCTGCCTGCGCGCTGGATGCGTCCCTTTGCTCGGAATCGCCGGCACAGCGTGCGGCGGGTGTTATTCGCAGGCAGCGAGCGCTCTGCTGCCTTTAAAGGAGGGGGGGGGGGGGGATCCCGCGTCCTCTCGTAAACTCTCCCTGCCCCGCTCCTTGTTTTTCCCGTGCCCGCTCCACAGAAGGGAGCACGCCTGCGAAAACTCTCCTAACGTGCCACGAGGTGCGGGGATGCCCGGGCGAGGGGCATCGCCGGGGCCGGCGCAACCGTGTCCCGGCGGCATCCCCCGGGGCGCGGGGGGGACGGACGGGGGCTCGGTCCCGCTCCGCGGTGGCTCTGCCGGGGAGATGCTCCGGAGAGCCCGGGACCCGGCGGGGGGGCCACGCAGGGGTCAGTCCCGACTCACCGGCTTGTGTCGGCGGGCGGGCGCGGCGGGCGCGCAGTGCAGCAAGGCGGCGGCCAGCAAGGCGGCGGCGGCGGGCAGCGGCGGGCGGGCCATGCCGGGCTCGGACATGGGGTGGAGAGGGGGTGTCCCCCCGCTGAGCCCTTTATCCCCCCCACCCCGTGGCCGCCTGCCCTCCTCCCCGCGCCTCCTCCCGCTCCTGCCTTTTGTTCTCCGCGAGCCGCGGCTGTACGGGCCGGGGGGACACGGGCCGGCGGCATCGCGGGAGGGGGGGTCCCGGGCCCGCCCCGCTCCGCCCCAACGCCCCCGGCAGCGGGGCGGAGCGGGGCGGGACCGGCGGGACCCCCCTCCCGCGCCTGCCCGGCCTCTGTGCCGCGGCGTCCCCTCGAGCCGCGGAGGCGGCTGCGGCCCCGCTGTGCTGCCCGGGGCTGATCGCCGGCTTCGCCGCCGAGTTTTGGCATCTGCAGGTGGGGGAGCAGCGGCTGGAGTTACCCCAGTGTCACAGCTTCCAGTCCTGCGTCTGGTTCCTGTCGGGACTGGGATGGTTTTGTACGGGTCGGTTTAAAGGTGTCTTTCACCTCTCGGTGTCTGACGAGACTTTACAGTCCCCATTCATCTCTGGGTTCAGTGTACAAAGTGTGGCTGCGTCTCTGCTTTGCCTGTGCAGGGCTCTGCTGGAGCCGTCCGTGCGCCGAGCCCTTCGCTCTCCCTGTGCCAGATGCTAAGGGAGGGGAAGGAAGGTAGCAGTCCCCCGCTTTGGAGATGCCAAAGCCTTCATCTGCTCAGCTGCCTGGAGATGGAGGCAGCAATGCACAGATACGTTTCTACGAGAGGAGCTCTGGTCTGTGTCAGCATCTCCTCAGCTGACTGAGTTTAGCTGCAAATTGTTTCAAGAAATATATGCAAATAAGAAAACTTTGATCCCCAGCTGCCCAGGCTGGCGTGCAGGGAGTGGGTAAGGCTTCCTGACATCCCCAACTGCTGAACTGTTTCATTTGTCTGTGTTCAATTGCTCGTGTTGTGTTTTATGGGAACCATACTGAGGATGTAGGCTGTGGTACGTTAAACAGATGCGAGGAGAGTGGTGGCTGCTGTGCTTGGAAGGTGCTGCAGTGCTTGGGCAGCAGGCTGTTAGCAGGACGTCCCTGCACAGGAGCACTGTGTTTCCCCAAGGCCTCACCTGTAAGAGGGGAAAGGGAATGAGGGGAAAAGGGAAGAAACAAGGAGCTGGTTGGTGTTCATAGGGCTCACACTTCTGTGGAATTAACCCTTCTCCTGCTGTTCTGGCTGTGCCCTGGGAACGCAGAGCACACACTACTTTCCTGCCTTGCTCAGAGCCAGACAGCTGGGTCCCAGTGAGAAAAGTTTTACTGTCTTTGTGTATCTTTTCTTCTATGCTGGTGCCCCTGGGACCTCGGTGCCTTCCAGCCCAGGCAGTGGAGCCTGTCAGTGCCAGTGGGGAGAGATGTGGGAGCAGCCTGTGAGGCAGCAACAGGCAGCTGAGCTTTACTTAATATCATAGGACTTTTGAAAGGAGTGTTCTGGGAAACATGATTCTTGCAGAGATGGGACCACATTTGAGGACTGCTAGCTCCTGCCAAGGCACCTAACACAAAGGAAAATGCATTCTGTGTTTGGGATATTTCCCAGATGAGCGAATAGATGTTTAGCAGCAGGAAAAGGGCCTGTTGGGTTGGTTGTAGGCCCTGTGCACAATCTGCAGGAGTCCTTTCTGCTATGCTTGTGTGCTGGGAGCTCTCTTGCCACTGTCTGTGCAGCCCTCATGCCTACCTCAGTTTGCAGCTTGCTGAGCGTGTAGAGGCTGCTGGCAGATGAGCACAGGACTCCCACTCCAGCCCCAGCGCACTGACAGCCTAACACCTCAGTGCAGATTCTCTCTGCTTGCTTTCCTGCAGCTCCAGCCAGGCAAGAGCCAGATTTGGTGTTCAGAGATCTCACGATGGCTGCAGGAGCTCTGCATAAGCTTTCATGATCAGGAGGTGCTGCCAGCCACTGATGTGGCTGATACAACATCCCTACTCATGGCTCTTCCTGCTTGGCGTCTGCCTGCCAGTCCTAGCAAGCGGGAGAGCTCTCATGGCTTTTCCAAGTCCTCCACTGAGAGGAGGTGGGGAAAGAGATCTCTGGGGAGAACTAAGGGGAAAGGTGGGGAAATGAGAGAGAAACTGAATTGAAATGGATTAAGCCTATTTGTTCAAAGTCCTTTGTTTCCTGCCACCTCCCTTGTGTGAGTTTCACAGTTGTATTCTCTGTGGCTGAGGACTTGGTTTTAGATTCCCTGCAAAGTCAGGATGGAACTTTCTACCTCCTGGGTACTTCCCTGAGCAGCTGGAAGAGGGTCCAAGAGCCAAATACTCAAGACACAGGAACCACTTTGATTCCTCTAATGTCTTTCCCCTTCTCTCTGTAAGTGATGGCCTGATGAATTGATGTCTCCAGCGTCAGTGCTCAGGTTGGGTGGCAAATGGTGCCCTTCAGGCAAGTCTCTGTTCTCACCCTGTTGCTTTGGGGATCCCCCTTTTCTTTGGTATCTTCTTGTCTCTTGGGCAGCCATAGTGGGCGGTTGTATAGGTGGTGGTAGGTGCAAACAAGGCTGAGGGTCATGCACAGTGAACTGCCCTTGTAAACACCAGGGATCAGGAATGTTTCTTGAACATGCCTTGAATTACCCAGTTCTTCCCCTCAGCTGACAGCCCAAAGATGGGCACAGGGAAGAGGCCAGAAGAGGATGTGGAGTTCAGGCAAATTTGTCCTTTGGGCTTGGATTCACACAAATGGAACAGTAAAGTAACATGTAAAGCAAAATAGTAGGTAAAAATGTCTGTTGGCCAGCAAAATGCTTTTCTTCAAAGTTCTTGTTAGCTTTTGTGAATGATTTAAATGAAAATGACTGGAAATGTGCAGGCTGTCCTGCATCCAAACAGTGCACCTGGAAAATGCCAGAATACAATGATTTGTTCTTTTGCTGGATCTCAGCTCAGCTAGGCCAGTGCTTGATGCACTGCTGCTTATTTTGCATGATTGCATTTTGCCTTAAAAAAAAAACAACCCTTCCTTGACTTTAATTCTGGTTTGAATCCAGCAGTGCTGAGTCTGAGGCTAGGATGTGCCTGCTGTACTGCCCACGTGAAACCGAGGGGCAGGCGGGGAGCAGAGCCCCAGAGCTGAGCCCGTGACTCCCCACAGGGCTGCTGGGCAAGCCCTGCTGCTTCCTCCAGCACAGGAACAAGTGAGATGATGTTACGACTGTCCAGCCCCTCACCTTGCAGAGGTGCACTGTGTCTGCATGAGAGTTGGGTCCTGGAGTGGGTCCTAGAGAGCAGCTGCAGCAGCCCCGGGCCCACGTAGCTCACACGGCACCTCACCCGCTGCCCGAGCCGTGGGGGTCCTGTGGCTCTTCCTCCCTCTTCTCCCCTCTGCCCCGGTGAAGCTGCAGCCAGCCCTGGGATGTGGCCCCCGAGCAGCAGCTCCCTGGGGGCCGTGGTGTCGGTAGGGCAGGGCAGGGGCAGCCCCAGAGAGGTGCCCCAGTGTGTGTTGTCTAATCATCTCCTGCCCCCGTGCCAGGAGCCGAGCGCACACAAACAGTGCCGAGCTCTGGTGAGGAGTACTGCCTGCGAGATAAGCCAGGCAAGGAAAACACATCCATCTTCGTGTCTCTTGGCCTGAGACGAAGTTTCGTGTGCTGGCATTTTCCTGGCGCAGGCTCAGGGCACACCACAATTCACCCGCGGAGCCAGACGCCGGGGAGCCAGCTTCCATTCCTGGCGAGAGGTGCCAGCCCTGGCCGCTGCCGGGCGCAGGGGCTGCGCGGGGCTGGCGCTGGAGGGAGGCTCTGCTGGTGCTCGGGGAAGGTGCTGAGCCCGAGCTGAGCCTCTGTGGCTGCCTGGGCCTGGCTGCACGTGGACAAGGGTTGTGTTCATGCCCTGAGCAAAAAGGTGAGGCTGGCTGCTCAAGCTCCCTGTTCCCAGCCCTGCGCCCAGCACCCCGCAGAGCCCAGGGTGAGAGCTTCCAGCGAGACAGCAGCCTGGACAGAGCAGAAATGACTAAAATACAGCGCCAAGCAGAGACTCAACTCCAGCCTGCGGCTGCTGTGTCTGATAAGGAGGCTGCTAGTGCTGTCTTGCAGTGTTCTTGAACCACCTGATGGCTCTCCCCAGCGAAACGTCCTTGTGGAACACCCCCCCACCACCACCACCCCTTGGCTCCCTCTGATCCCCTCGGAAGCTGAGCTGAGACTGGAATGTCTCCTGGATGTGTATCCCACTAGCCTAAGGGGGCTGTGTTAATAAAGCAGCGTGAGCGCGGTGCGGTGGGGGAGGAGGCAGGCAGAGCTGGGGAGATGGGCTCACCAACAAGTTACAGATCTGCTGGAAATGTCCCATCCTGTCCTCTCTCCCTCCCCCTGTCCCCAGAGCCGAGCTGTGGAATTCAGGGTGTGGGTCGAGGCTTCCCTTCACACACGTTTCTGCTCAGAGTAACCAAGCCCCTCACTTCCCTTCCTCCTTCTCCCCCCGTACTCAGCAAACACTGCTGAGCTCACCTCCCTGGAACAGGTCCAGCTATCCCAGCCCCTGTCAGCCCAGCCAAGACCCTCCTGACCCCGACACAGCCTGTGGTGAGTGGAAGGTGTCCATCCCCAAGACGTGCAGGCCAGCTTGGCAAGCCAAGGGCCATCAGCAAGGAGAGTGCTCCCCACTTCTCAGCAGGACTAGGAGGTGGCCGTGCTGGGGGCAGGGAGGCAGCTGGGCTGGTTGGTGCCAAGGGAGCAGAAGTAGACAAACACAGGGCATCTGCCCAGCAGCAGGGCAGTGCTATGGGCTCCAACTGAATGAAACCACGTGAAAGCAGTAAGAATGTGAGCCAGGAGGGAAGAAAGACGGGAGAGGCAAGCAAAAATTAAACCTCATGAGACATTTTTGAGAGCTGAGACAAAGGACTGTGAATCACAGGTGGCTGTGAACTTTGTGTAGGGGCTGTAGCATCACACTAGATCTCTCTGGCTGCCAGACGTGGTCAGGCTTTGCTTGGGAAGGGGGAGATAGGGGCAGGAAGTTGCTGTAATATTCTTTTTCAAAGCCGCATCTGTTCATGGCTTGGTGCAAACGGCTGCTTAAAAGGGCACAGGTGTCTCTGCCTTACACACAGACCCATCCTAGCTCCCATTTTGACTCACATGTTCCAGTGCAGACACTTTGGAGCCATCAGTGCCCCCAGAGCTGTGCTCAGGGAGCCACTTGCTGGGAGGTGTTTGCTGCAACAGAGAGGGAAAAACAGAGGGGACAGAATGCGAGGGGATGGCCTGTGGGCAGACATTTGGGTGAGGAGGAAATGCTCATCCCCAGGCCCCTCGACCAGGACAGTGCAGGTAAAGCAGGGAGCCCTTAAGGTGTGAGATCCCCCCAGGGCCTGCTCTGCACTGCTGTCACTGCAGGGGGTGTGAGCTCCCTGCTTCAGAATCCCTAAAACTGCCTGGCAGAACCCAGCCAGAGGAGAGGCAGAAAAGGACACTGTCTCATTGATCAGATCCTGCAGGCACACACCAAACCAACCTGTGCTGGCTTTTTAGCTGCACTCCTTGTAGAGTGCTCTGCCTCCATTAAGAAAAGGAAACACAATCTCTGGGCTCGGGTTTGCTGCCTTGCCCTGTGCTTAGCAGGTGAATTCACAGAGCTCACAGGAATTGACTTCCTCACGATCTCGGGATACACTGGATGTGTTTTGGAAGAGGTAGTTTCTTGGCTAGGACTGACTGAGGGATTTTTGGGTCACAAAAGCCCTTCTTTCTGTTCCACCTAATGGCAGCAGCCTTTGTCTGGGATCAGAACGTGCCTCCGACTGTGCAGCCTCACTTCTGGATGTGTGAGTATAGAAGAAATTGAACTGAGATGCAGCAGCCACTGGGGAAGAGGAAAAAGTTATCCTTTACCACCTCCTCCTTCCCCATCAGGAGGTGAGGGCATCCACATTCCACATTTGTGGATGACCCCACTTCCTCCACCTGTGGGTCACAGGGGTGGGTTTAAGTGACAGGGATGAAGGCAGAGATGGACCTACACCTCTGAGGGCCCAGGGGCATGCCTGAGAGAAGCCTCGCCTGATGGAGAGTTGCTCTCTGGAAACCCAGAGCAGGTGTGCTCCAGCAGTCAGGCCCTGGGTTTCAAATAGGAAGCACTCGTGACATGAATGGATTTGGGTCCAGAAAAGCCTTCAGCCCAACAGTGGGCAAGCATGAATGAGTTAAAATCCTTTCATCTGCTTGGTGAAATTTATTGAAAACTACATTGTTCGTGTGCTGAAACTTCACAGCTGTTGAGATTGGCCTTAGGGCAAACCACATCCAAGAAATGGCATGTAGATCCTGGGAGCACAAGACTTGAAAGCTGAAGCAGCACTCTGGAGTGCTGCCTTCCTTCCCTTCCCTTCCCTTGCAGTCACGTCTCGCCATCTGCAGCTCCTCCAGTCAGACACTGACGGTTTTTCCTTCCCCCCCCTACCCCCAGCTTCTTCATCTCTGACTCTTGCACTACAGTTACTTCATTTCAGGCATTGTATTTTGGCTGAAAAGAGGCTGAGAAAGGATGCAGACAGCAAGAGGTCTGTGTGGGGATAGTGTGCTCAAAGCCTGTGGCATCCAGTGTGAGACACAGCTGCGTGCCACACTGCTAGGGCGATGCCATCAGATATCCCCTACCTGTGATGCTACCGGCCTGTTATCCCCTGGGGGAACGGTGGTGAGGAAGGACTGAGGGAATTGTGCCACTTTCTTTGCTCATGAGAAATCTGTGAATTCCATTCAGTGGTGGCAACTTTGCCTGATTGATATTTTTTTTTTTTTTTGTTATTAGTCAGTTGCAACTTCTGCTTGCAAACAACTTTATAGGATAAAGTATTGGGTATTCCCATCTGACCCGGAAGCTCCATATGGACTTGGGAGACTGAAATCAGCAGCTCAGCACAGGCAGAATTGGGACTATCCAGAGTTCAAAGATGAAAACAAAAGCAGGACACGAGAAACCTACTTGACTGCAATGCATTCTGTCATAAATGATTCATGGAGTAATTTTGAGTAGCAAACACGTTGGTAACAACTAGAGGGTTTCTTCTTTTTTGGGGAGGGGGGAGTGTGGGGAGGTGTGGGGATTGTCCACAAACAACAATATTGGCTAATTCATCAGACGCTTGCTTCTGCTTTGAATAGTTTGCCCAGATCCCCGTGCAATTTGCTGCTAACCTAAATAACTTAAATTCAGGTACACCCAGAACACTGCCCAGATCTGCCCCTGCATGCAATAATTAGGGTTCTCCAAGCACAAACCTGCAGCTTGGGAGGCAGGAGGCTCCAGCAGCATCTCCAGATGGCTACCTGCTCGGTGGTGGCCCACGGCTGCGACGGGGCAGGGATGTGCTGCAGGGTGGTGTGGCTGCATGGAGAAGGCTCCTGTGGAAACCTGTCCCTCGAGGGTGGCACTGCTCCCCTAAGGGAATGCCCCGTGGAAAGGCAGCGTGGAAAACACAGAGCTGTGGTCTGTCACCTGATGGAGAGGCAGAGACAGGCAGGAGACCCGGGGAGGCCAGTGTTGCATTCCTTACCTGTGAAGTCACCCCTTGCCATCCCAGTGCTTGGGGAATTCCTGGGTCTCTCTGTAGCCACATTTTAGCTTCAGCAGCACGAGGATTTGAGTGAGGCAAACTCCAGAGTGAGGAGATAATTATCTGCTTTCAGAGAAAGAGGGAGAAGAAAACAGACCTGGTTTTTACATACCTTGTCTCACCTGATCCTGCTGCTAACAGGAGGAACCATGCAGGCCAGGCAGCACAGCAGGTTATTCACAAATCACTGGTTTGGGGTAAATCTTTACAGAACCATTCAAAAATTAGTTACTGTCTTTTAGATTTATATGTCCCTTAATCCAGAGTTAAACTTCAAGTGCAGGCAAGCCCTCGCACTTGAACTATGTAAAGAGAGATCTTTGGAGCAGGGGAAGACAGAGAGGAAGAAACAAAGCTACTTGACTGAATCAAAGATCACATTTAGGCTGAAAAAAAGCAGAATTAGGGAGTTTGGCAGGGATGCAGTGACATTTGTTTTGTGGATATTTAGATGCAAACAAGGCCGTGCTGCAGCACAAGTGCCCTGAGGGGAGGATGGCTCCTCAGCAAGGTTCGGGGCAGAGAGAACCAACCCCATGCTTCTCCTCCCAGGGCTGAGGTCTCTCCAGCTGGGAGTGGAGGGCTTGGAGTGGGTGGTGTGTGTGCGGGTGGAGTTGTGTACACTCAGCCTCTCAGACAGCCACAATAAATTATCTCATTAGTAAAGCAGGGTAGCTTTGCTCCTCAGCACATACCCAGCCTCCCACAGCACAGAAAAACTTTGGCTCTAATTAACCAAATCAAAGGGTGTCCCAGACAAAGCTTAAAGGGATGCTCTCAGCTGGAAACCCAGGCTCCTTCAGCAAGTTGTTCAGCATGTAGTGGAACTAATGAACCTCCATGTCTTATGGCTGCAGCTCTGGCATTCCCTGCGACCCCGGCCTCCCCTCAGCACATGTCCAGCTTTCCTTCTGAGGGAAGCAGAGCTGATGATGTGGTCACCCCAGCCCCACGTGCTGATGGGCTTGACTGTGCCCACATGCTGATGGCAGAGAGCTGCACTCCCAGATTGGGGGTTTCCTGGCAGTGAGGAGCTCCTTGAGGTCACCCTTTCTGGGCTTCCTGGGGTCACTCTCTCCTTCACTCCTGCCTTATTTTATCATTTTCTTCAGGCCTGTGTTTGCACACAAGTGCTGGTGGCTTGGGGGGATAGGGCTGTGTAGGGAAGGGAACCCCCCTCACCCAGGACACAAGGCTGGGAAAAGGAACAAACCCGCAGGTGCAGCTGATGCAGGGGCTTTCCAGTTACATTCCTCTGGTTTTACAGCTGCTTGGCCCCCTCTCCTATTAGCAGGAAATGACAGGCACATGCCAAGGGTAAAATGCTGCTGTTCCAGCTGAAAGCAGAACTGCATATCACAGCTCCTGGGGCAGGTGAGCTCCTGGTGCTGTGGGAAGGAGGATTGGGGGGTGTTACCCCTCAGAAGAGGAGACAGAAGTTGTGTTTGAGGCACAATCCCTTTCCTCAGGAGCACAGGAGCTGCGGCTCTCCCTCTGCCCGCCCAGCCCCTGCGCCACAGGGGCCGCTTGCTTTACAAACGCCTTTCTCTTCCCCTCCTGCTGGAAATTCGATTCTACAAAAACACTTACACAGCTGCTAATTGCCAGCCCTGCAGTGACTTAGCTCTCTAATTCCTGTCAGTCAATGAACCAGCCCAAAGAGCTGTTTTTCATAACTTGCTGAATGTACAAACACAGCCTTGGGGACGTAACAGAGCTGGAATTTCTTTTTTTTTTTTCTTCCCCCGGACAACTTCTGGATTCTTCTGAATTTTAGCAATTCATTTCACTCTACAGGGCATGAGGAACACCTTCAGATGAAGCAGACAACCATGCCCATCCCGGGGAGACACTGAGCCGACACGGACCCACAGAGGCCCCAGAGAGCAGCCGGGGTGCCAGGGAAGAGGTGTTTGTCAGGAAATTGGTTTGAAGGTAAAGCTGGCGTCGTCCAGCCTGTCTGTTCATGATTTGAGGGCTCATCACGTCTCTGTGGATTCCTGCTTCCCAACAATGTCCACACCTTGCAAACGGTTCCTTGATCTGGTGGTTTGTATCCAGAGGGCTGCTGCAAAAATTGTTGTGCTGGCTAAGGGCTTAGACCACATCATTCCTCCCCACGCTCCTTTCTGCCCCAGTTGTGGACTGTTCATCTTCCCTCTCCCAGCCCTTCATTACCTGCCTCTCCTCCACCCAGCATCTCCCGTGCAACAGAGGCTGCTTGCGTTGCCCACGTCCAACAAGCCCCTTCGTGCTCTCTCCTGCTCAGCTCCACACTTGGGAGAAGCAGCTTCTGAGGAGCTGCAAAAGCCACCGTGTCACCCCCCTTGAAGCTCTGTCACATGTGCAGAAGCCTGGGCGGCAGAGCCGCTGTGCTCTGCCCATGGCCTGTAGCGGTGGCTCCTGGCTGCCTCCCGCTGCCTGCTGTGCCTGCACCTTCCTCGGGGGCTCCGTGGCCGCGCGGCGCTGGCACGGCACGGTCCGCACGCAGCTGCGGGAGCCCAGAGCCGAGCCGAGCCAGGTTCGGGCCAGTGCCCGCAGCCGGGGTGTGCTGCTGCATCCGCGGGCGCTGCATTTGGGCACGGCAAGATGCCACCGCACCCTGCGCAGCGCGCTGTACGGACACACCGGACCCGCACAGCCGTGCCCGGCGTCTGCTGCGGGGGCACCACCCACCGCGGGAGGGCAAACCCCCGGGCGGCTGCCCGCGGCGCTCGGCTCGGCTGGGCTCGGGATCCTGGGGCCGGGACTCGTGCCCGCGGGGGCGCGCGCAGCCGCCGCTCGCGCTGCTCCGGGGACACCGGCCCGGGGCGCCCCCTGGCG
>WBNH01003736.1:0-23903 GCA_013401255.1 Urocolius indicus | reverse complement strand
CCAGCATCTCTGTGGCCCTGCACTGAACTCTCTCCAGCAGCTCCCTGTCCTTCTGCAACTGAGAGGCCCAGAACTGGACACAATATCCCAGATGTGGTCTCACCAGGGCAGAGAAGAAGGGGAGCAGAACCTCTCTGACCTCCTGCCCACAGCTCTTCTCATCCAGCCCAGGATGCCATTGGCCTCTTGCCCACGAGGACACGTTGCTGGCTCCTGCTCATCCTGCTGCCCACCAGCACCCCCAGCTCCCTTCCCCCTGTGCTGCTCTCTCAGAGCTCATTCCCCAGCCTGTGCTGGTACCTGGGGTTGTTCTTTCCCTGCTTTCTGGAGACAAGATGATGTACAGAACACTCACCCAGGAGAAGTTTGGAACAGCAGTGTGCCTGTTAGTACAGTGGCTGGGTTAAGAGCAGGGCAGATGATGTGCCTGCTGCAGGGTCAGACCAACACTCCCCACAAAGCCAAGCAGGGGGGGATATTTGAGTGAGGCCTCTGTAATGAGGGGGGGTTGAGTCTCATTACTGTGACAACGAGCCTGTGGTCACATCATTGCAATGTGTGTCTGCTGGGTGTGTGCCCATGCCACCAGATTTGCTACTCAAGTGCTTGCAACCAGCAGCAGCATTTCCCAACAGGGGTCTGAAGCCACTTTTGGGATGCCACGAGATGCCTGAGAGTTGGAACAGGGAGGGGAGAGAGAGACAAGAGACACACACTCAGAGCCAAGGTCTTGTCATTTCTGGTTGCAGGCCAAGGCTTGCAAAGAGGAGGCAGAGTCACAGGCTGGTGCCTCCTGCCACAGGTTCTGTGTCCTGTGGGCAATGCCTCCTGCCACACTCCTGCAACACAGCAGCACCATAGACTGCAGGGATTTAATGCAACCCAGGGAGCTGCAGCATCATTCATCACACACCCTCAGCATCATAAATCCCCCACGCTGGCTACAAGCCTCTGATTCATGCCATGGTGCAATGTTAGAGAAAGGGGGGGGGGGAAAGAAAGGGGAAAAGGGGAAAAAAAAAAGGACATGTCACACTCCATAAGAACATAAATATTGGAGCAGGGAGACTGTGGGCACTTCAAGCCCATTAGAAGTGGTTTCACTTGAAGGGATCACCCTGGCTGGTTGTATTTCAGTGCCTCTCTGTTCCCAGCTTTGCTCTGGGACAGCTCAGCAGCATTTCTGCACTGCAGCATTTCACTGATGCGTTGCAAATGCTTTATAGTCTAGAAAAGTAAAACTCAAGTCCATGGCAACTCCCAGCTGTCCCCCTCTGCTCACTGCACTGGATTAAACCTGTGTTTATACTGGGAGTTGGAGAGGAGGAGGAGGAGGGGAGGGGGGGGGAATTGTTTTCCCAGCTAATAAGTCATTTTAAATTAAAACTGCTAAAAAGGGAAAGAGTTTCTGGTGATTCTTCCCCTTCCCATAGGCTGCTTTGGGTCCTGCACTGCAGAGCAGTTGTTAGTCATCCAGAGGAGAAAGCTTCCAGGCTCGTGGAGAGAAGGAAGCCCTGGAGAAGAGGAGGCTGAGGGGAGACAGCAGCACTCTCTGGCACTCCCTCACAGGAGGCTGCAGGGAGCTGGGGGTCAGGCTCCATCCTCTAGTAAAGAGCAGACAGGCTCCAGTTGGCCCAGGGGAGGTTGAGGCTGGAGCTGAGGCAGAAATGTTTCCCTGAGAGGGGTGTCAGCCCCTGTGCCAGGCTGCCCAGGGAGCTGGGGCAATGCCCAGCCCTGGAGGGATCCCAGAGCCGTGGAGCTGAGGTGCTGAGGGCTGTGGGGCAGTGCTGAGCTTGGACTTGATGATCTTAAAGGTCGTTTTCCAGCCAAAATGATTCTGTGATTCTCTGTACTGATGCCTAAAGCAGAAGGAGGCAGATGACCTCCCCATGGGTTGGAAAGGTTCATCTCCACTCTGTGGGATGAAGAAAGGCCCATGTCCCAGGCTGTGCACCAGAACAGGACACCACAGGCTCCCTCCAACTGCCCCTTGCTGGAGATGGGGGAGCACCCCATGTGTGCTCAGCATGGGAGAGGGTGAAATGTCCTGCAGATGCCTCTTGTCAGTGACAGCAGGATTCTGCCCTTTCTGGGGAGGGGACAACGTGGAGCTCCATCTATGCAGCTTTGCCCTGTCCTGTGGGATAAACCACACTGCTGAGTGTGGTTTGGCTGGTGGTGAAGCCCATGGTGAGCTGGGGGACGTGGCAGAGGGCAGAGCTGGGTGAGGAGTGGGGTTTGCTGCTGAGCTGGGTTGGAAGGCAGTGAGGAGTTTGCCTCCACGATCCAACGTGGCCACGAAGGATCATTATACAAACAACCCACAGCCAGGAATTGATTTCCCAGCCTTTCTGCAAGACGTGGGGAGGAAGGGAGAGGCCTTGAATTATTGTCTAGTTGGGGGGGGGGGGGTTTCTTTGGTCTTGCAGAGGGGGAGAGGGGAGGCTGGTTGAGTATTTTATGGTCATGAATAATGCAAAAGGGGAGGCAGGGAACAAAATGAGCTGGTGTCACTGGGGAAGTGTTGACAGGGCTGCATTTCTTCTGGGTTGCTTATGTGCTGTGGCATACAAAGTAAGCAGCAGCCCTGCTTTTTTGGGGCTTGCAGGCAGGCCCCAACACGTCTGCACCCCAGCAAAGCTGTCCTGGCTCAGCACGTGCATATGGGAGAGCATCAGCTCCCTCATCCCACAGCAACTGAGGAGCCCCAGCCACACAGGTCAAGAGGTTCAACCAAGAACAGCCTCTTCTCCTGCAGGAGCCAGGACAAGCTACCTGCAGGGCCATCATCCTTCAAGATGTTGAGAAACTCCTCCTCTGAACCTCATCTCCTGGGGACATGTGATGTGCTTGTCACAGACAGCTGGGAGTGCTCATTGCTGCCCTTGGGCTGGATCCAGTCCCCCCTTTGACCTCCCTGCTGGCACCAGCTCTGGCAACTGCATCACAGCTCATACAGCCATCATGGCTGGGAAACACCTTTAAGACCACCAAGGACAGTCCTTGGCCTCACACAGCCCAGCCCACCACTAAACCACTGACCCACAGCCCTCAGCACCTCAGCCCCACGGCTCTGGGATCCCTCCAGGGCTGGGCACTGCCTCATCTCCCTGGGCAGCCTGGCACAGGGGCTGACACCCCTCTCAGGGAAACCGTTCTGCCTCAGCTCCAGCCTCAGCCTCCCCTGGAGCAGCTCCAGCCCCTTTCCTCTCGTCCCATCACTTGGGAGCAAAGATTTACTCCCCTTCAGCCAGAACCTCTGTCAGGAGTGTCAGAGAGTGCTGCTGTCTGCCCTCAGCCTCCTCTTCTCCAGCCTCAACACCCCCATTCATTCCCTCAGCCCCGCGCCAGCACCCTTGTGCTCCAGCCCCTTCCCCAGCTCCAGTGCCCAGCTCTGGAACATGCTCCAGGTCTCATGGCATTTGGTTTTCTGCACCTTCCCCTGATGATGCTGAGAGCTGAGCCAAATCCCAAGCTCACAGCATCTCCTGCACACTCAGGCCCAGCCTGGCCAACACCTGCAGGAAGATTCCAGGTGTCACCAACACCATGAACGTGAAACAGTCACAACATTTGCCTTGAGCCCCATGTTCTTGCTTCAGCCCCTAGAATCCCTCACTGCAACCCTCTCAGCCTCCCAAGCTTCCCTTCTGCCAGAGTTCAGGCTTTTCCCAGGGACAATTGGAGCCATCTCACTGCTGTTTAGGGAGCTCCAAGCTGGGGGGGGTGATCTCAGTCTTGGGCAGTTTCTGAAGGGATCAATGTGCCAGGAGGTGAGTGGAGCAAACAAAGGAGAGCTTTGCTGGCAGCAGCTCTGTGTCTCTGCCAGGTCAGCAGCAGAGTTCTGGGTGCAGGTGGCTTTGAGCAGCTCAGGTTTTGCCATCTGAGCCTTTTTTTTTTTGATTGAAATTCCACTCTCCACGGCCTGTGTTTCAAGCTGGGTGCAGGAGCTTTTTACAGCAGCAATAATGAACCTGGAGTTCAAGCAGCACATGGCAAGATCAAACCTTACCCCAACGGAATGTGTCCCACAAACACCAGGCTCTGGCTTTCCAGCCATCCTCTGCTCCCTTCACAGAGAGCTTTTACAAGCTGTTTATTTTCTGATCCAGTGTTGGCAGACATGTGCTCAGAGGAGAATCAATATCAGCACAGTGGGATGTATTTTCTTCAAGGGTTTATAGTGGGAGAGGAGGACGGGGGGGGGGAGGGAGGTCTTTGCTTTTTCAAAGGGGGATAATTGAATGTAGTACACGCTGTACTTTTGATTTGTTTCACATGAGGCGTGAAATGGGTACAGCTATCATCCTGTCAGTCAGTTCCACTGGCCAGCAGCTCATTTGGAAGCCAAGCCTGGCTCCAGGGATGAGGAATTCACTCGGCATCTGCCCCACCAGAGCTCTAGCTTCAACCCAAGGGGTTGTGCTGGGAACTCGCTGGCCACACAAAACAAGCTGGGATGGGGGTCTCAGGTGAGTTTGGTGGATGCAGATGGTCCCAGGGCAACTAGATGGGTTTGCATTCAGGTGAATGCTGAGGCTGGGTTCACAGCAGCAAGGCAGGGAGCAGGGATGGAGGCTTGGGGGCTGAGTAGCTGAAGGGTTTTGAGCTTTCAGGGAGGTGGCACAAAACAGGCCTGAGCCTCAAAAGCAAGGGCTGTCCAGACACACAGACCCAACAACACTCCTCTTTATCTCCAGGTGAGATTCAAGGCAATAGATCTCCCTCCTCTAAAGCATCCTATGAGAGTCAGTCCCATTTTCACCAGTATTCTTCCACGTCTGCATCCCAGCCCCAGCCCTGATCCCTCTGTGCAGCTCTCAGCCCACATCTGACCATCACGTAGCCCTTCCCTTGTCCAAGGAGCACCAAAAGCAACAGCCAGCTGCAGAGGTAGGGACAAGGGGGCCACAATCACATCCACTCCTCACTTCCCAGCTGAATGCACAGCTCCAACCAGAGTTATCTTCAACCTGAATCCAACAGTACATCCCACCCCGTGTTTCCCTACATGCTTCACCTTTCAGGCACTTGGAGGTAGCTCCTTCCTTTCACCTTCAGCCCTTCTGAGGTTATTGTACAGCATGATGCCCATCACACCATGGTGGGGAGCAGAGGTGCCTCCCCAACCATCCCCATGGAAATGCCATCTCTGGTGCTGAGCATCTCTTGCAAGCCCCATGGAGAGTGGCTCCAGTCCAGTGGAATCTTTCCTGGTGGGGGGGAGGGGGTCAATCTCTCCAAACTCTGAGTAAAAAGCCACCTCTGAATCCTGACCCCACAAACGGTGCATCCAAAACAGGGTTTTCTTTCAAACCAACCCCTCTCCCCTGCCCAGGACTTTGTGTTTCAGTAAGGCAGCATCGAGGCTGAGCCTTGCACAGCTCCTCTCCTGCTGCAGCCGTGCAGCTCACGCCATCCTGCAGCACGTTTCACCCCAGGGTTACTACAAGGAGGCAGAACCATCTATCCAGGGGCACTCACCTTCTTTGCAATGTAACACATCTGCTCAGCAGGGAGATAGTCAAAGGGGAAGATGAATCTCCAGTTGAAGTTGCCCTCTCCTCCCATGGACCGGTAGTGCACGTCTGTCTTCTGCTTGTTCTCCTCGTGGCCAACCAGCCAGCTGCAAAATGCAAACACTTTGCATGGAACAGAGGACACACAGCAGGAATTTGGGAGCTCAGACAGTGTCTGTCCCAGAGGCCACGAGCAACAAACACAGTGTCTCTCACCCTTCTGGCTGCTATCTGCAGAGGAGAGAGCTGGAGCCTGCAGTAGACTGGAGAGGGACTGCAACAGCCCCAGCAGTGCTGGGACGCGAAGCAACGCTGCTGGCAGGAGCCTGGGAAGCTCTGAAACCCCTTCTTCCTCCCTCCTTTGAGTTTTATGGATGTTCTAAAGACTCGAAAACAGCCTCAAGCTTTGGCTTAAAGCTGCCACTTACCCATCCACAAGCACACATCAGCTTCTAACCTGCCTTTGGTGGGAGCTTCTGTTCCCTTTGCAGCCACCCCAACAAATTGACCTTGCAGTTAGCCCCCTAAAGCCTGTTGATGAGACAACCACACCGAAGGACCAACAAGCCACTTGTTTTCCCCTCTCTATTCTCTCCCAGTTCCTCAAAGATTGATATTTGAAAGTCCTAAATGGCCAAGAAGTTCTTCCAGAGGAGAATCCCAGAGTGGCCAGACCCCAGTGTAGCCAGGGTGGTCCTCAAGCCCTCCCAGCTTCTCCCAGTGCAGTTCCCTTCCTGCTCTAAAGGAGTTTGCTGTGCTCCAAGGGCAAAGTGAAAACTTCCCATAACAACTCCAGTTTTACAGCTGTTGGGGATTTCATTCTGCCCCTCTATTCCCTGGCCAAGATGTTCCAGTCTTCAGCAATCAGCAAAACACAAGGACACATCCCTTTGTGTATTTGCAGCCCTTCTGGAGGGGAGCCACAAGGTTCAGAGGGAATCTCCAACCAAAGCAATGATCTCTCTCGATTGTTTGCCACTGCAATTGAAAATAAGGGGGTTTTTGCCCAGCTATATAAATTATTCCCTCTCCTCCAGGGCCTGAGAGGAGCCCATAGCCCACCCTAAATCACCTGTGGGAGACAGGGCAGGGAGGTCTGCTCAGGTTCATCACATATGTTACAAGGAGAGCAGGGGCTTGGTGGCACTGGGAGCTGAGGTGAAGGTTATAATGACACTCCAGTTGTGGCTGCATTATCTGATCTGATCAGATGGGATGCAAATGGCAAGGCTCTGTGTTTATCCACATCCCCCCAGGCTTGGCAGGGTGCAGTGTGAGCCCCCCTCTCCTTGCAGGCAAACAAAAGCATCCTCTTTGGCACCTTCTTTCTTTCCCTTGCAGAACTGAAGGGTGTGGAGAACAGGCCTGATGGGGAAAGGCTGAGGGAATAGGGGTGTTGAGCCTGGAGAAGAGAAGGCTGAGGGGAGACAGGAGCACTCTCTGACACTCCTGACAGGAGGCTGTGGCCAGGGGAGAGTTGGTCTCTGCTTCCAAGTAACGTGACAGGACAAGAGGAGATGGGTTCAAGTTGCCCTAGGGGAGGTTGAGGCTGGAGCTGAGGCAGAATTGTTTCCCTGAGAGGGGTGTCAGCCCCTGTGCCAGGCTGCCCAGGGAGCTGGGGCAGTGCCCAGCCCTGGAGGGATCCCAGAGCCGTGGGGCTGAGGTGCTGAGGGCTGTGGGGCAGTGCTGGCTGTGGCAAGGTGAGGGCAGTGCTGGGACTGCAGCAGCTCCAGGGGCTTCTCCAACCCAATGAATCAATGATTTGCTGCAACCTCCTTGGTGCAGGAAGGAGATGCCAGAAATCAAAAGCATTCACTGCCCCAGAATGACAAGCAGCACAGGCTGTGGTGACCAACCCAAAGTCCTCCAGTGAGTATCCTGCTCTGACCAGGGCCAATGTCCAGGGAAGAGATGGGGATTTGGGCAAACCCATCCTGACACCCTCCCAACACGCCTCTCCAGCCTCCAGTACTCTGCAGCTCAGAGATTTCCTGAGCTATAGGGTTTGCACTTAACAGGACCTTGTGGTCTTTTTGCCCAGACTGAGACAGATTGAGGTACCAGGGATTCAGGAATCTGCAACACAACGTTAGCTTCTTAAATGTAAGTTCTCAAAACTCACCTCTTTGCTCAGCACATGTGTGAGATTTTGGAGGAAACAGGCCACCCTTTTGTTTAGGAACCCAAAAGGGAATGCAGCTGAGTTTCAAAGACACAGAATCACACAGAATGACAGAACCCTAAGGGTTGGAAAGGACCTGGAAAGCTCATCCAGTGCAACCCCATCCTGCCAGAGCAGCAGCACCTAGAGCAGGGCACACAGGAACTCATCCAGCTGGGTTGGGATGTCTCCAGAGAAGGAGCCTCCACAGCCCATCTGGACAGTGGTGGCTGATTTGAAGGGGGACTCTGGAAACTTGTTGTCCATTGGCCCAAAGCAGTTCTGCTTTTACCCTGAAATACCTTGAAAAACTTGCAAAAATGATCAAGGAAAACATCCCACCTCACATGGGACCTTGCTCAGTGTTGGTCCAACCTCTGGGTGAAGCAAAGCTGCTGACTGGAAGCTTCACTATGAAAACAACACTGAAATGTCCTCCCTGATGGGGACAGAGAGGGCTGTTAGCTCTAAAGAACTGGATGATTGGTTGGATGATCTTTAGAGGTCCCTTCCAAGCCTCCCCACTCTGTGATCCTGTGATTCAGATGTTTGATGACCCAGCCATTTGTAGGGGAAGATGAGGAAGGTGAGCAAGATCTTCAACTCCTTTACAGCACTGGGAGAGTCAGTCACTGGGGAAGCCAAAAGCCACACAAGGAATCTCAGCAGGCACCAAATGCTCTCTCTTTCCCAGTAACACTCTGCAAGCGTTTCTGCTTCAGAGCCCCACAGTGCACACAGGGCAGCTTAGCTGGAGCTGATAACAATGCACTTGATGTGAATACCAGGTGAGCAGTGAGCATTCTGGATTTACAGGAGGAAAATTGGGGTTGTAAAAAAGGGATTTACAGTCTGTTTCAAAATCCTACCTCTTCCTGTCCATAAACCCAAAGAAGGCACAAAAGAACTAAAGTCCCTTGGCTGAGGTTGAACCATTTTACACAGGAGGAAAACCCCAACTGGAGTCAGGCAGAGAAGGGAATGTGCCAGGGGACTTGCTGCTGGTTGCCACATTTGTGTGTGTGTGTGTGTGTGTGTGTGTGTGTGTTTCAAGGGAAAAAGGGAACTCCAAAGAGAAAGCAGCTATGCCAACCAGGCAGCCTGTGTGCAAGGGAAGGAGCCCCTGGCTGTGCCAGGAGAGGTGCTGGAAAGGAGCTGGCAGTGGGTATGCAGACCACGTGCCCTTTCTCTCCAATGGTGAGGCTGATTCCTCACCTCTCACCTCTCTCCATGTAATAAACATCATCACATAAGCAGCCAGGAGATGTCAAGTTGACCTTGTGGAGCAGTTGTGAGCTCAGCAGAGACACATCTGCCAAGGGGCTGGATCTGTAGCTGGAGAGGTGTGAACGGCCTCTCCATCCCAGTGGGTTACCACAGCTACAGTGGTGCAAGAGCCACGTTAACTCCTTCCCTGCTGCTCTTGCAGGGTGGCCAGAGGGCACAGAGGTGGGTTGGCTTTACCCTTTGACGTAGATGTCGCTCATCTTCTCGCCAGTGATGCTCAGGTCATCGAGGATGACGTCCTTGGTGTTCCACACGATGCAGCGCAAGAAGAACCTGGACAGCCCCAGCAACAAAAGCACCATGACAAGGTGGAAAAGCTTGGTCCAGAGCCCACCTGGACAGGCCTTAAACCATTTGGCTGAAGGAGCTAAGACCTGAGCCTTGGTTCTCTGAAGATGAGCTCACACAGAGGCTTCTCAGTTGGGCATGTGAACCCCTCCTCCTTTGACATCTCCCAATCCCTCTTCCCTCCCCTCACAAACAGAAGCTGCTGGAATCAGCCCCAAATTGAGTTAAAAAACCAACTTACCTCTTGGCTTTGCGTGGTGTGATGTTGAAAGGTGGGCCAGGCTGACCCAGAGACTTTGGAAACAGATCCACCCACATCTGTAGCTTTCCCTGTGTGGAAAGGGAGACACACGAAGCCTGGTGAGACCCCTGACTGCATTACCTGCTCCTCCTCTCTGCTTAGGAGAGAGGAAACATCCAGTGCTTCAGCATTTTTGTGTTGAAAACTGAGGTGTCCTGCATGGAAAAGTGTCATTGAGTGGTGTATAAGAATATATCAGGGAGAGCTGTTAGTGGCTTGTGGGATAGAAGGGGCTGCTCTGGATGAGATGAAGGAGCTGCTCTGGGTGAGATGAAGGGGCTGCTCTGGGTGAGATGAAGGGGCTGCTCTGGGCGAGATGAAGGGGATGCTCTGGGTGAGATGAAGGACTTGCTCCGGGTGAGCTGAAGGGGCTGCTCTGGGTGAGCTGAAGGGGCTGCTCTGGGTGAGCTGAAGGTACACTCTGGCTTTACTCTCCACAGCTGACTGATCTTTACACAGGGACAGGTTAAAGACAAAGTGCTTGAGAGGTGTTGGAGAAGCAAGAAGCTCACTTGTTTCCCATGGGGCCACCAGCTATTGCCAGCTGCAGAGCTGGCTGGTGGGTTCCTGACCATGGGGAGTGGAGGATGGCATGAGGAGAGGAGAACCTAATTCCACTTCCACACATTCCTTTGGGGGAGAGAGCAGCAGAAATGCAGCTGAAATCTCATTGGGGGCTGTTTTCAGGTGGCCTCTTTTACAATAAAACACCAATGGATGCCAATAAAACCTTCTGTTGTACAGTCTCGGGGGTTGGAAGCAACAAAAGAAAGCCCTTCTTTGCCAATCAGCCCATCACAGAGGGGGTTGTGGTTTGTTTGCTTCTTGGCAAGCAAACCTTCCATTTCAGCAGAACACTTCCAAAGCCCAGGCTGGCACCACAACCAGCCCAGCAGAGCCTCTGCAGCAGCTCACAGCATGTCCTGAGCTCATCCCTTGGGCCCAGCATCACCCCAGGGATACTGTTGGTTAGAAGCACTAGTGCAGGGCAGATCCTGGTTGCTCTGCCCGTTTAGCAACGCCATGTGAAGGAGGAGGAACCTTTCCTCATCTCCATGGCTGGCCCTGTAAGAACACCACAGATCCCACTTGTGAACTGAGAGCAGCCACCTCCTGCCCCTGATCACCATTTGCACTGGGTGAGTTAATAGGAGGTGTTGGAGAAGCTCCCAGTGCATTTACTTCTGCTGCCAGCTCTCCTGGAGAAGTGATCTGAGCTAAAAATGAGCCCTAGAAGGGAAAGGGCTGAAATGGTGCAGAGCAGTGGCTGTGCACATTTACACCAGCTGCAGAACTGCTCTCCTGACGCTGCCTTGGCAGTGCAGATGATCATTCATCCCTCTGTCCTTTAGGAAGGAGCATTTTCTGACCCAAATGCACAAATGAGATGTGAGAGTTGACGAAAGAAAAGGGCTTCCAGAGCCCCTGCATTTGGGTTGGGTTTGGATGGAAGCCACATTTCGTTTCCACTGGACTTCCAAAGCATCCAGCCTGCAGCAGCACCAACGCTTGACACCTCCATGGGTGGGTTCATGCTGCAGGGATCACACTGCTGCACTGCCAAAGGAGCTGGAGGGGTCATTACCATTACAGGGGGGGGGATCCTGCAGCCACACCTTTAGATCAGAAGTGGATGTCCCACCAAAACAAGAGCCAGAAAGCAAAAGTAAAGGTAAAAAACTGTGAGCAAATGCCAGTAAGTGATCACAGGAGGATGGAATCAATCCCCTCAAGCACCCTGAGCAAGTCAGTCATAGAGCTGAGCTCCAGCCTGCATTTGCTAGCCAGGGCTTTTGCTCTGTCCCTCCCTGGAAAAGCTCAGCTCCCAAGACAGGGATCCCCAGCATGGCTGCACAGTGAGTGAACACCTGGTGAACAGGGGATGGAAAGGACATGATGCTCTTGGCCTTGTCCTGGACATGTCCAGAGCTGGGCACTGGAGCTGGGGAAGGGGTTGGAGCACAAGGGGGCTGGGGAGGGGCTGAGGGAATGAATGGGGGTGTTGAGCCTGCAGAAGAGGAGCCTGAGAGGAGACAGGAGCCCTCTCTGACACTCCCTGATAGGAGGCTGCAGGGAGCTGGGGGTTAGGCTCTGCTGCTGAGTGATGTAGAGGGCAGGGATGTGGAGGGCAGAGATGTGAAGCTGCCTCAGGGGAGGTTGAAACTGGAGCTGAGGCAGAATNAGCTGCCCCAGGGGAGGCTGAGGCTGGAGCTGAGGCAGAACTGTTTCCCTGAGAGGGGTGTCAGCCCCTGTGCCAGGCTGCCCAGGGAGCTGGGGCAGTGCCCAGCCCTGGAGGGATCCCAAAGTCGTGGGGCTGAGGTGCTGAGGGCTGTGGGGCAGTGCTGGGCTGGGCAGGGTGAGGGCAGGGCTGGGACTGCAGCAGCTCCAGGGGCTTCTCCAACCACAATGATTCCCTGATTCTATATCCCAGCACCTACCTGCTCGATCTCAGGCTGCAGAGGGCTGTAAAGGGCTCTGGTCTCCACGTGCTCAGGCACCAGCCCTTGCTGCCTCAGCACCAACAGGGCCAGACGCTCCTCCACTGGCCCCAGGTGAGGGTTGGGGGGTTTGCCATCCTCTGCCACAGAACAGACAAGGAGCAATGTTATATCACACCCCAGCCAGACCTTGACCCCCCACCACAAGAGGAGACTGAGCACCAGCCTTCACCCAGCGGGAACCAGCACGTGATGGGACAGGGACCTGTGGGGAGTCTCATGCAAGTGCCCCCTCTGAAGTCAGAGCAAAGACCAAGGTGAAGCAATGGAAAGGAGAATCCAGTCTTTGATCCTGCTTCAAGGGTTCACACCCCTTAAGAATATCATAGTTGAGGCTGCAGGGTCCCCAGCAGCCCTGCAGGGTCCCCAGTAGCCCTCCAGCCCATGCTGCTGTCTGCTGCCTTTCCCACCCCAGCACGGGTTTATTGAAGCTCTTCAGGGAGAGGAGATGAAAGGCTCTGCTCTGCTGCAGTTTGCAACTGTTCACGTGATGGACGTTGTTTAAACCCCATCGTTTGAATCCAGTCAGGATGCTGAGCTGGGCAGAGGGGAGTGCAGCAGGAACGAGCTCCCAACAGGGTCTCGCTGCTTCTCTGCTGGGTTGGAGGTGAAAGACAAGAATGAGAGGAAAAGGAAGGTGGGAAGGGAGGGAAAAGGACAAGCAGCAGCACAGCTCCACGGTCCCGGGCCCTGTCGTTGCTCCTCACTGCTCCCACAGGGCTATTTGTGGTCTCTCATTGAAACAAGACAGCACATGAGAGCCACAGCAATGCCAAGCAGACCTGAACCCATCCCACAGCAGAGCTTCACCCCTCTGCAAACAGCTCAGGCAAAGACTAATGGGCACTTCTGTCTTCTCTGCCCCTGTTGCATCCATCAGGCAGGGAGGATGACCAAGGCTGAGCCTTATTCCTCCTCACATGCCACATGGGGCTGGGGCAGGACAGCACCCCCCTGGCCATACACCTTCCAGGACCTTTGAAATGAAATGCATTCCACAAACATGATTACAGCCCCTGCAACTTTCAGGTGATAGACCCCAGCTCCTTGCTTGGTAAAGGGTCTTGAAGTGGTTAACTTCAGACAGATGGGCTATTTCCCAAGCAGGGGAAAGCTGGCATGTGTGTGTGTGTGTGTGCATAGGAACAAGCACAAGCCCCTCTCAGAACAGCAGGAGCTGTGGGGGTGATGGAATCATGGTCTGGGTGCAGTGCTTGTAAAAGCCCTGCTCTCGTGTTTAATGGCTTCACTTCGTGCTGCCAGCTCCAGATGTGACATTGCTGCGTGCACACAGCTGGTTTCCAGATCTCCTCCAGGTCAAGCATCAGACTTTGTTCTGCTTGTTTGAACTTGGTTGCCATTAAAGCAGAGGAAGGTGACAGGCAGGGGCTGGGAGAGGGGCGAAGACCCCGCTCGCTTTCACACCTTCCCAGCCCTTGCTGGAAACCTTGCACATAATGAGGGGCTGCAGAGGAGCTGTTGCTTCCCCACTCTTCCTCCTCCTAAATGAGAACCATGACTTCATGCCTTGCTTCCCGAGAGCAGGGAGAGCCACAAGCCATGGCTTGTGCCTTGTCTCACACCTCTGCAGGCCACATCCTCCTTGATGGCCTTACTAAAGTCACACTGCAGCTCCTGGGCCATGTACAGTGGGGTTTCACCTCTTCCCTGAGCCAAAACACCCCTTCTCTCTCCAGTTTAGCACTGGAAGGGGCTGCCCAGGGAGCTGGGGCAGTGCCCAGCCCTGGAGGGATCCCAGAGCTGTGGGGCTGAGGTGCTGAGGGCTGTGGGTCAGTGCTCGGCTGGGCAGGGGGAGCACAGGGGTTGCATTTAATGGCCTTAAAGGTCTTTTCCAACCTAAATGATTCTGTAATTCTAAGATGCTTGTGCAAACTTCCTCACAGAGCAGGGAAGGTGTTGCTGTGCAGTGCCTGCAGAAGAAAGGGATGGGGCAAGAGGAAAGGGGCTGGAGCTGCCCCAGGGCAGGTTGAGGCTGGAGCTGAGGCAGAACTGTTTCCCTGAGAGGGGTGTCAGCCCCTGTGCCAGGCTGCCCAGGGAGCTGGGGCAGTGCCCAGCCCTGGAGGGATCCCAGANTTTCACCTCCCAGGAGGAGCAAGTCCTTTGGTGCTGAGTGGAGGGAGCCCTGGCCCAGGCTGCCCAGGGAGCTGGGGCAGTGCCCAGCCCTGGAGGGATCCCAGAGCCGTGGGGCTGAGGTGCTGAGGGCTGTGGGGCAGTGCTGGGCTGTGGCAAGGTGAGGGCAGGGCTGGGGCTCAGCAGCTCCAGGAGCTTCTCCAACCCAAAGGATCTTGTGATTCTATGATTCCATGCTTTAAAGGAAGCATTTGTCTAAAAGGCAAACTTCTGCCCCCAGGGATGCCAGTGAGATGGGCAAGAGTTGATGCTGTAGGTGTCAGTGCTGCTGGGGCTTTGTGGAAACAAGGACATGTCTCCCCCAGCCCTGGCTGCTGTTTGCTCCTCTCTGGCACAGGCTGGCTCTGCTCTGTGAGCTCCTGGGCACCGTGTGCATGAGGTTGTCTCCCTCTAGTGACTCCAGCCCCAAAGTGCAGAGATGCAAACGGTCCAAGAGCTGCCCCAGCCCCAGCAGCAGAGGCAGGAGCAGGCTGGAGCCTCTGTGGCTGTCACAGAGTTTGCTGCTCCCAGCCTTGGCTGTATCTTTTGCAAACAGCAAAGGGCAGTCACTCCAGGCTAAAGTTCAAGTGGCTGGATTGTAGGTCTGGGCTTAGTGGAGATCCAACTGCAGCCTTTGAGGCAGAGCCAAGCTTGGGAAAGGGGCAGAGGCAGCCTGGACAGCAAAGTGAGGAGGATGAGAACGTGTCCATCACCCATGGATGTGGCTTCCATGATAATCCCCCATCATGTCACCTTCATGACTTGCAGCTCCATCCCTTGCTCTGAGCTCAGGAAAGCTATTTGCAACCCCAGAGCAGCCCCTGTGACCTTACCCAGATCAGCCAAGGTGTACTCTTGATCCCTGAAGGTGACCCTGTCGGACTTGTAAGTGGGAGCTTTGTAGTTGTGCTGCAGGGAGAAGAGGTGAAGCAGTTGGGAAGGACGGAGCTGGTCTCGCCACTGGTTGGGCCCAGAGCTGAAACCAAACAAGAGAGGAAAAAAAGAGCAGCTCAGCACAGGATAAAACACCTTCCAGCATCACCAAGGGGCAGCAGCAGTGGCACAGCCAACAGAGCTGGTCTCAGGAAGGTGCAAGCTCACCCCCAGCTCTGTGTTCACTGCTGCATTCTCCACAGCCCACTCAGCCCCAGCTTGAAGTGTTTCTACCCCTCCACTTCCCCAAGACCAACACCTCCCCCTTCAAATGGCCCTGCCAGTGGGGATTGCCCTCACCAAGCTGTGCCCAAAAGGCACCAGGGATATAACAGATCTCCCCATGGACATCAATGTAATCTGAAGCACCTCCTGCTTCTAGGGGAGAACCAGAGCTCAGGGAAGCTCCTCAAAGGTTGTGTCTGCTATGGTAGGAGTCTGCCCCAAGATGCAGCATTGTGGGAAGGTGTCCTGTGGCAGCAGAGCTCTGGGCTGAGGTACCTACACGCAGTAGGTGTGGGGCAGACCGCAGCGCGCCCCGTATTTGGACAAGAAGCGGTTCTCCAGGTCGATGACGGTCTCCCCGATCTTCTCATCCTTCGACAGGAGGTCGTAGTCATACAGTGTGATCTTCAGGTCCTTCTCCAGGGGCAGAGTGCAGCTCAGCTCAAACATCCTGCACAAACACAGCCTGGTGAGCTGGGGGTTGGTGCACTGCTGGTGCTGGGCTGTGCTGGCTCAGCCTGTGGGCACCCAGCTGACAGCAACAACTGGAGTCTGTGGCTGCTTGATTGATCATCCCCCAGTAAACCTTGCCCCTGCCTCATTTCTGCATCTGCTAATTGGACTTGACAGAGGTCAAGAGAATCACAGAGTCCTTTGGGTTGGAGAAGCCCCTGGAGCTGCTGCAGTCCCAGCCCTGCCCTCACCCTGCCCAGCTCAGCACTGCCCCACAGCCCTCAGCACCTCAGCCCCATGGCTCTGGGATCCCTCCAGGGCTGGGCACTGCCCCAGCTCCCTGGGCAGCCTGGCACAGGGGCTGACACCCCTCTCAGGGAAACAGTTCTGCCTCAGCTCCAGCCTCAACCTCTCCTGGGGCAATTGAAGCCTGTCTGCTCTTTACTAGAGGATGGAGCCTGACCCCCAGCTCCCTGCAGCCTCCTGTCAGGGAGCGTCAGAGGGCTCCTGTCTCCCTTCAGCCTTCTCTTCTCCATAGAGAAAAAGCAGCAGGTGAGAGTCAGGAAGCATCATTGCCATGGAATTGGAAAGGGGTGGAAATTCCAGCTTTGGAAACCCAACTGCTCTTTGAGACCAAACAAACATCCAAAACAGGAGCCAAAGCTGCCTGGGCCAGGCCTGAGATCAGAGATTGACCCTCTGAGCCTCCTCATCCTCCTGGTCTTAAGCACTTCTGTGCTGTCTCTTCTGCCAACGTTACACCACAGCCCACATACTGACACAGAACAAAGCAAGAGCAACCCTTCCTCTCTTTCTTCATGGGAAGGACAGCGAGAGGCAAAGCACCAGCACCCTGACAAACCACCAGCACCCTGACAAACCACAGCACCCCGATCCCCACCGAGCTCGTGGGTGCTGCTGATGGGGAAGGTGACACAATGGGGTGAGCAGGAGGGTCTAGGTCTGCCCCAGCCCCACCAGGACCCCTCCAAATGCTGCTGACCAACAGCACTGGGGAGAAACACGATGCCCGTGGCCAGCACCCACCCCACAGCAGCTCTTAAGGAGGGGAAGTGAGTGATTACACCACCAATTAAAGAGTGCAGGAGGAACTGGGGGAGGCAGCAGAAAGTAATGAGCTGGAGGTGGCCGTCAGCCAGCTGCCAGGGGAAAAAGCTCATGAAACAGGAGGTTTAACAGCTCCAGCAGCCAGGCCCTGGGCTTCACATCTTGCTTTAAAGAGTGGGTGGGAGGTGCAGAGTGCTGTCTAGACGGCCTCTGGCCTGGAGCCAGGCTCAGTAAAGGAAGCCTTGCTGGGCTGAGCCTGGCTGTGAGCTCTGTGACATGGCCCTGGAGAGAGCAGAGATCCCTCTGACAATCACACAACGGTGCTGCAGCCCCAGCTCCTGCTCCAGCAGCTGCCCCTGGCTCAGGGGGCACAGGAACATGTCCAGGGGGGGTTGGAAACCTCCCAAAGAGAAGGAGCCTCCACACCCTCCCTGGGCAGCCTGGCACAGGGCTCCCTCCCCTCAGCACCAAAGGAGCTTCTCCCATCCTCTAGATATCTCATCTAACCTGCAGGGACAGCCCAGCTCTGCCCAAAAGGCAAGGAAAGGTGCTGGTTGCTCCAGGACAGAGCCCAGCTCCCGTGCAAGCAGCAGCCCCAGCTCACAGCTTGTGCTGAGCAAGTTCTGCAGAGCTGCAGGAGTTTGTCTCTCAGAATCACAGAGTGGGGAAGGGGGGGAAGGGGTTGGAAGGGCCCTGCAGAGATCATCCAGCCCAAGACCTGCAAAAGCAGCTGCACTGAGATCAGGTCACAGAGTCATTGTGGTTGGGGAAGCCCCTGGAGCTGCCCCAGCCCCAGCCCCTGCTCCAGCAGCTGCCCCTGGCTCAGGGGGCACAGGAACGTGTCCAGGGGGGGTTGGAAACCTCCCAAAGAGAAGGAGCCTCCACACCCTCCCTGGGCAGCCTGGCACAGGGCTCCCTCCCCTCAGCACCAAAGGACTTGCTCCTCCTGGGCCAGGGGCACTGCCTGTGTGCCAGCCTGTGCCCGCTGCCCCTTGGGCTGCCCCTGGCCCCCACACACCAAAGCCTGGCCCCAGCCTCCTCACACCCACCCTGCAGGGACTGAGCAGCATTGCTGAGCTGCCCCTGAGCTCAGGCTTCTCTTCCCCAGCCTCAGCAGCCCCAGGGCTGCAGCCTTTCCTCCTCACACACGTGTTGCAGCCCCTCAGCACCTTGGCAGCCCTGCCCTGGCCTCTCTGCAGCACTTCCCTGTCTCTCCTGAGCTGGGCAGCCCAGCCCTGGCCACAGGACTCCAGCTGAGGCCTCAGCAGCTCTGGCAGAGCAGAAGGGCAGCACAAGCTCCCTGGGTTGCTCCTCAATGCCCCCAGGCTGCCATCGGCTTCTTGCCCACGAGGCCACGTTGCTGCTCATGGTCAGTTTGCTGCCCTCATGCTGGATGAGGGTCAATCACTTTGTGTTCTCTGTAGCAAAGCCAAAGCTGCCATCTCCCTTTGGCGGGAGTAAAGGCATTGTCTAACGCACACTGTCCTCTGAATCCTCACCAGCATCACCTTTGCCATCCCTCTCCCTTCTCCTCCATCCCTGCAGATGGTGTGTTCCCTCTCCATCTTTGCAGGGAAGGTGTCACAGCCCTGACAGCCTGGCAAGAGCTGCTTAAGAAATTGCAGAAGCTTAGAATCACAGAGTCATTTTTGGTTGGAAAAGACCTGTAAGATCATTGAGTCCAACCACAAATCCAGCCAGACATCACGTGGAGTTGGGCCTCAACCTCTTTGTGCTGAAGCACAGCCCCCTGTGTCTAATTCCAGACCAAAGGCTGTGGTCCCACTGCAAGGCAAACTACTCCACTGGTCCATTTCATGGTTATACATCATTCTTTTCTAGACTGATTTTGAGGTGTCTCATGCCACAGCTCAACCAAACAGGTCTCATCACATCTCTTACTCAGACCATTAACAGAAGTCCCTAAATGAGGAGCAGAGTTTCCCCAGACTCTCTCTATCATCAGTGAGCTGAGGCAGAGGCCTCCACAGGGGGAATGTCAGGTCTAAACAACCCTCCTGGTGTGTCTGTTGATGACAGAGCAGATCCAGTCCATGTTCCACCACCCAAAAGTCCCAGGGAGAAGATGGACACAAGCCATGGTGTGTAGAATGATGGTCAAGTGAAGACCAGACTCACTTCAGGAAGGTTGGACATGAGCTGAGAGCATACCCATAGAAAGGGTTGGGTTGGGTTGGGTTGGGTTGGGCTGGAAGAGACCTTTAAAGGTCATCTGCCCAGCTCTCCTGCCATGAGCAGGGTCATCTGCAACTACATCAGGTTACTCAGAGCTTCCCATCCAACATGACCTTGGATGTAGGTTGGAATGGGGAGCTCTGGCTACCCCAGCCCTATTCCCTCCATATGACATTAAAAGATCTCATGGACTCCAGATGGAACCAACACTTACTTCCCAAAGACAGGCTCCAGGGTACAGGGCAGGTAATTTTCCTGGTCATTAATGGATTTCTTTCCCACTGAAATCTTCACATAGGGGTCACACTGAAGATGAAAAGAAAAGCAAGAAAGAGTCACTGCACAGCAATACTGATGGTGAAGGAACGACTCTGCCTCTCCACATCCCTGCAAGAAGGATCTTCCACCACCCTTGACTAATGGCTGCTTTCAAGGACAGGGCAGTCTGAGCATTAACCACAAATCTCTTAACTGGCAGCAAGAGCTACCTGCACTGCTGCATCCTTTTGGAGGATCACAAGGGCCAGTCAGCAGTGTGGGATGTGAGCTCAAACCCTCCTGAGGCCAGTGGGATGGAAAAGCAACAAAAGACCACAAAGACAAATACTGCCTGTGGCTTCTTTGATGGGCTGGGCTGGCTCTGAAGTGCTCAGGATGTTCCTGGTGTCATCTGAGTCACCTATTTTGGGGTTCCATCATGGTTGAAGTTTGAGCTTTGCAAACGCAGAGGACTCAGATGTCAAAGGGGAAAGACTTTTTTTTTTGTTTCGAGAAATGATGTCCAAGATGCTGCAACAAATTCCAAGCAGTGAAACACCAGAGGAAGCTCAAGGTTCTGTCAGGTGCTTTCACTTGGTTTTAACAAGTTTTGGAGCTCGTCCTCTCACAACTGTGAAGATTCCAGGCAACCAGCATGAATGTGAGGAGTGGGTTCAGTGAAGCTGAGTCAGCTTGTTACCAAGGGAAAGGGAGGGGGGAAACAAGGAAAGAGAAACAAACCCACAACTTCACCTAAAAGGAGTTTGGGTCCAGTGGATAAAGGGACCCAGCATCCTACTCAGCTCACATAAAATTAAGCACAAATGGGAAAGACATTGGCTAGTTATGTTCCCTGGAGAAAACACCCACCCAGGCCAAGCTCCTCATCACTTTTCCTTCACTTGCAGAACTTTTAAGAAGCAAAGGATGGACAAACGGTGCTCAGGGAGAGCTTGAGGTGTGAGGATGGACTGAGCTCTCCTCCTGGCCCCCCTTGACTGGAAGGAGCTGCAGTGGACACCCTCAGCATGGAGGGAGAGACTTTGGGGGTCAAACTTGGATGGGTTTGGGGTTCCAGGGTAACAAACAAATAAAGGCTTTCTTTTCTAGTCCTCATTTGTGATCTTCAAGAACCTCTTCTGGGAGATTTGTAAGAAGCTGGAAGTTTTCATTGCAAGTGGGTTCCAGCTCCTCATCCCACGTGTTCAGCGAGGGGGCAGATGGAAGGGCACTTGGGGTTTGTTCAGCTCAGGACAATTCCCAGACTTTTGTTGCCATTTTCTCTCTTTTCTAGCAGAACAAACAGAGCTGGGAAGTGCTTGTTCTCCCTCAGGGTTTTTTTTCTTCCTTTGCAAAGTGAAACAAAAGGAGCATTTTCCTCTTTTTTTCCTTTGAACCATCACCATTTTCTGCCTTTTTTTTTTTACACTGAATTGTTCTCCCAGGCTGGCAAAAGCTTTGCAAAGAGCACTCCTGTGAGATACACCACAGAGGCACGGGGTCCCAAGGGCTAGAAGGGAGATGGAAAGCTCATCCAGTGCAACCCCCCTGCCAGAGCAGCAGCACCTAGAGCAGGGCACACAGGAACTCAACCAGCTGGGTTGGGATGTCTCCAGAGANAGAGCAGGGCACACAGGGACTCATCCAGCTGGGTTGGGATGTCTCTAGAGAAGGTTCCTTCCAACCCAAACCCTGCTGTGCTCCCTTGATGCTTCTCTATGCAGTGGACATTCATTTGCATCTCCATGGAGGGAAACTCAGGTCTCCACAAGGCTGGAGCCACCTTTCCCTTTGCAGCTGATTTTTCTTTCCTTTCTTGGTTGGGTTCTTTTCTCCCTATGAGGGGAGAAGAGAGCTGAGGTGGACTGGAGAAGGAGAGGAAGGAGCCTCCACAGCCCATTGCCCAGTGTTGCAATGAACACAGGCAGAAGGGGCAGATTTTCACCCTTTTGCTGTCACCATTATTCTCCAGTTTTAAGCCCCATGACACCAGCTTTGGTCAGTTTAGAGCTGAGCTGCTGGATGAGCTGGATATCAGCCTGAGCTGCTGGATACCTTTCCATTGGTGTCCTTGGGTTGGAGGCCAAAGGCTCGGATGATGTAGACCCTGAGGAGACACTCCTGGGGTCCCCTGGCCGGCAGCTGCTGGAACTGCCGCGGTGGCAGCGGGACACGCGGGTCGTCTGGGAGGGGGTAGATCTTGAATGAACCCTGTGAAGGACAAAAGGGGCTCAGCTGCATGTGCACAGCCACTCCTGCACACACACACACACACCTGCACACCCACATGGACACAGCCTTGTGTTTAAATGGAACTGTTTGTGTTCCAGCCTGTGCCCGTTACCCCTTGTCCTGGCACTTGAGATGCCAAACAAAAGTGCCACCTCATCANGCTCATGGTCAGTTGATGACTCCCCAGCACTGCCAGGTCCCTCTCTTGGAGCTGGTCTCCAGCAGCTCACCCCCAGCCTGTGCTGCTGCAGGGGGCTTGTTCCTCCCCAGCTGCAGGATTCTGCCCTTGGTGCCCCTCAGGAGGTTCCTCTGTGCCCATCTCTCTGAATGCAGCAGCCAGACCTTCACAGGCAGCTTGGTCAGAGTTGACCCAGTGGTCTACTTCTGTGTCTCATTTCTCACTGAAGTCCTACCCAGAACCAGCCAACTGGCATCACCCCACTCAGCAGCATGAGCTTCCACCCAGCAGCACGTGTCCCTGGGTGCAGGTGCAAAGAGAAACCATCTCACCTTGAACTCCCCCACGACCGAGGGGTCGTCGTTTGCGTCCTGCGACCGCCCGCGGTACAGCTTGAACGTGTGGCAGAAGTCAGACAGATGCTCAAAGTCCTCCACGTTCTCCAGCTCTGTCTCATACACCTGGGGAGGAATCATGAAATGGTGGAGGTTGGGAGGGACCTTTAGAGCTCATCTAGTCCAACCCTCCTGGAGAAGCAGCTCCCACCTAGATCAGGTCACACAGGAATGTGTCTGGGCTGGTCTGGAAGCCCTCCAAGGAAGGAGCCTCCACAAGAGATGGAGGACAAGGGCAAGGGCTGCTCCTAAGCAGAGAGGCACCAGAGGTGTGTTCCCCATCAATCTGGGACAAGGTTTGACCCAAGCTGCTCAATCTGAAGGAAACAACATCCACTGGGACAGAGTCCTGGGACCTGTCACCCTTGTTGCCCCTCACCCCCAGGACAGTGATGAAGAACAGCCCTACCATAAATAATAACACACCACAGAAGACCCAGACTAACCCAAGGTGTCACAGAGGGTTCTTCACCAGCCAAAGAGACCACCCTGCTGGTAATGTTTCCCTGAAGACCAAGCAAGGTCTTTCCCATTTCAGTCCTGTTTGGGCTCCTGTGTTAATTTTAATTGTTCAGGATACCCAAATCTCCCTCTTCCCTCAACAATCTCTGGCATTCCTTATTCCACTTCTCAGGGTGGTTGGTTCCCCAGCTCTTGTGACATTTAGCCAAGTGACAGTTTCTGAAGGCTGCAAAGAGGAAAGTTTCCAGGGAAGGCTTTGCAAAGGAAACTGAGCTCTGCAGAGGGTTATGTTTTAAACAGGAATATCTGCCTCTTGGGGAAATGATCTCTTTCTTTATAAGCTTTCTTTTGCTGATGTTCCAGAAGGGGGAAAAAAAAAATAAGCCTAAACACTCCAAAAAATCAAAGCTTGTGGAAAAAAAACCATCATGGAGAGTGCAGATGCAATGAGCCAGAGGCAGTTAAGGCCACTTACCTTCAAGGTGTCATAGCCCTTCTCCAGATAGGAGCCACACTTTTCCCTCTCTCCTGTGGAAGCATAGAATTTGCTCCACCAGTCAATGAATTCTTCCTCCTGCAGCAACAGATGCCAAAGTTACACATCTGCATGGGCAAACCCCAGAGACACACAACTGCTAGAGGTGAACTCCTGCCCCGTGCACCAAGGCTACAGCACAGCCTGGCTTTGGTGGGTCTGGGTCCTGCAGGGGACACGAAGCACTCACAAACCCAACCTGCATCTCCTCACTCCCTACTTTAGAGGTGTTTTGGGAGGTGCTTCCAGCCCAAACCCAGCTGTTGCAGCCACTGCAACACACGAAGCTCTCACAAACCCAACCTGCATCTCCTCACTCCCTACTTTAGAGGTGTTTTGGGAGGTGCTTCCAGCCCAAACCCAGTTGTTGCAGCCACTGCAACACCGTGAAGCTGGACCTGTCAGCAGGAGAGGATGATTCTCCTTGGGAGGATGAGGTGTTGAGGTGGGGCTCACAACAAGGAACTTGCAGTGAGGCCAGAGGCAGGCTTTGGCCATCTGAGTGATGGCTTTCCCAAGCCCTCAGTTCAGGACCACACAGGGGATGAGACAACCTTCATGCTACCAGGGAAGATGGGAGAGCTGCTTTTAGATTCAGCCCCTGCCTTGGGCTTTGCCTGGAAGGTTTTGGGTTTGCTGGGTCAAGTGTCTTTTTGCTTTGTGTCCCAGCATCATCCAACCTCCTCACTCAAGCAAAGCACGTGGGCAAAGGGCTAAATGCATGGCATGTATATGTACTAAACAACTGGTCCTCAGGTGGAATCACAGAGTCCTTTCAGCTGGC
>WBNH01003735.1:138031-167906 GCA_013401255.1 Urocolius indicus | reverse complement strand
ATGATTCTATTCTATGATTTTAACTTAATGTGAAAAACATTTCAAGTGTTGAAATCCAATCAGTATTACCAGTAACTACTCCCCCTTCTAGTCTATGGGTTTTAGCTTCAACATCAGATATTTCTTTAGAGCAACTGACAGATGGTTGTGGAAAGGAAAAACCCTCCTACATTGGAAGCTGACTCAACTGCAAGTAAGATCAGAACTGCAGACAGACCTCACTAGATTACACAGCTTTTGTAACCCTAACTATGCTGAGTTCCCCTCCTCCTGCTAAACACGTTTCTGTCTCTATGGCAAAAACCTTCAAAAACCACCCTTTTCCCAGACCATAGAGAAGTTACCTGATGAAGGCTGGAACTTGGCCGAAGTTGCTTCACCTACCACTCTGGAAGACGCTTTAGCAGGAGGAGCTGGTTTGGCTGGCATGTTGGCTTTGGCTTTCTCAAGCATGGCCAGTACTTGGTCTTTGGAAGTTGGCTACAGAACAAAAGGGGGTGAAAAAAGTGCTAAGTTTGGAAAGATGAGTGATATTGATTACTCATACAGGTCACAGACAATAATGACAGTGGTTTGAAAATAGTCATTCCCTATGTAGCCAGAATGCTTATCTTAAAACACCAATGTTTCCAGCTATTTCTGTTCTGAGATAAAACATTTCCATTAAGTTTGCTCTGTAAGACCTATGGGAAATGTGAACCAGTAACATGTTCTAGGTGAGCAGTCTCACTCTGTTAATGGAATACCCTAACAGTGATTCAGCACTCCAGTGCTTAAGACATTAAATTGCCAGAAGCCATCTCAAAGCATGTATTCCAAGGCATATAGCTGGACAGTAACTGGTATGGAGGCTACCTGCAGGTAGGTTTTTATCAGAAAAGTGCATAAACATAAAGCTCTTGCACTGATAAACCTGTGGTGGTCATAGTCTTTCTGAAGCAGAGAAAGCTTTAACTCACATCCTCCTGATACTATTTCAGCCTCCCTGAAAATATTCAATGCAAACACATTTACATAACCTAAAGCAGCATATGGTGAGATAATGCATCT
Organism: Urocolius indicus; assembly: GCA_013401255.1. Taxonomy (NCBI): domain Eukaryota; kingdom Metazoa; phylum Chordata; class Aves; order Coliiformes; family Coliidae; genus Urocolius; species Urocolius indicus. Next base: position 166,856 of record WBNH01003735.1, on the reverse strand, counting down.
GGTTTGTAAATACCCACTTGCTCAAGGTCACATGATCTTATATTAATGACAGAAATACCTTCAGCTTGCCAGTGGCTTTTGCCATCTTCTCAAAGCCAAGATGCATCATGAAGAATGGCAGAGCATCCTGAGCCTTCTTTCGCACGTCCCCGTTCCGATCTTCAAGGCAGGAGTAGAGGTGAGGCACACATAGGAGTAGGTCAGAAGGAACAGAACGGAGGGTAGGCAACTTCTCAGCCAACCAACCAAGAAGCTGAAAGAAAGGTTTAAAAATTTAAGTTTTTGAAGGGGCACTCACACTGCTCTCTCAGGTCACGAAGAGCTTGAGCTGTAGTCCTTCACACACCCGGATATAAGTAGGAAAAAACTCCACCCTACCCTTTGTTCACCCAAGTGTTTTTAACATCAACTTTCATGTCAGCAGTTATACTGTATGTAACTTTTTTTATGTTAACATGCAGGTGTCTCAAAACTTGGAGCTTGGTCTTTTAAGGATGGATGGGCCAATTCTTTTTGAAAGTAACATCAGAATATCAGCTGCGCTTTTGCAGCCTCAAACATCAAGATCCCTCCACTTCACTTCTTCATTACCATGTGCTTAATTCATCTTAAACTGTTGATCAAACCAGAGACAAGTTCCAGTTCAGAAGCACTGAATTCTGAATGACAGCTATCACGCAGGAAGAAAGCTCCTTATTAGCATTTTGAGGTGTAATAAGTTCATGTCAGTATGAAATGACACACTGCTGCTGTTAGGAGTAACCAAGTGGCTGTGTGTCTTCAGTCTGTATGAATAAACACAGTCCATAGCTAATAAGGTTATTTCACTCAGACACACACATAAGGGAGTTCTGTTTACTTAACAGAAGCCTACCTCTTGTCTTAGGAAAGGATTTTCTTTTTTGAGCTCCTCAGACAGGTCTTCCCCTTCTAACCACTCTTTCATGCCAGTTTGCTCAGCCCAGGCGTTCACAGTTGCCAGCGCAGCAGCACGAACGTTATTCTGTAAGAAGAACAAGACTTCAGAGTAATTCTGAAGAGAGGTCAAAAGATTACAAGGGAAGAGGCAATAGATACAGCTCTCCCATGAAAGAAAAAAAAGCTTCATCACAGGCTTTGAAATCTTTTCTTTTATTGACTGCTTGAGAAGCCTGAGATTCAGAAGAACTTCATTGTAGTGGTGGCATCAGCTACAGAATTCACTGAATCAGACACTATACTTATTTACCATCATTTTAAATACTAAGTTTAACAATGAGGGACAAAGAATATCTTTAAAAGCACTTTGTACTTGCTACAAAGTTCATTGATGAGAATTTCAGGAGTCTACCAACTCTCAAACTAGCTAAAGAATAAGGTTAGTGATTTTTGCAATACACTTGGCACATTCATAAGTTAAGGTAAGGAGGTTATGGAACCTGTTATTAGGGCACTCTTATTTAGGACACACATGAACAGAAGTCAAATCAAGAACAGGGGAGTCCTCTAAATCCTACCAATTGCCATCTTTAGCTATTTTTTTTCCAAGCAAAATTTACAACAGCACCCTTTTTTGAAGCAGCTACATGAAGTCAGATGGAATTCTTCATAACCATGATAATTGCAAATGTTATCAGTATACACATGACTCCACACATATGGCTGTCTCCTGTAGGTTGACTGAGACAAGCTGATAATGTAACAGATTCATTTAGCTTCACTATGAGCTCATTTTTAATGTAAAAGTAAAATCCAGGCATGTATCTAAACAAAACTGAGCATCTGTACAAATAAATTGTCTCATCTGTAAGCTCATTAAGGAAAAGCAACAAATCAACTCCTCCAAGAAAAACAGATGCTCAGCAGCCTCTTTGATGAGGCCTTTGTTTCCAACACACAAACTTGTCTTCACTCACACTATAAGCTGTTGCTGTTTCTCAGCTACTCAGTGGGACCACCAAAAGCACGGTTTTGGAATAGAGCCCAAAAAGAATCTGCCTTATCTTCAAAAACTCTAGCAATTGGATAACCAGAGTAAACATTGCATTTGCCGCAAGATAATTGATGAATTCAAGAAGAATCCAACTTCATCATGCAAAATTCTCAGTTCCTCTAGACTTTGTGATGAGAGAGCTATTTGAACTAGGGTTTTTATCTACTCCAAGAACCAGATCTTCTATTGATTGGGACAGATAGATCCAGTTTCTGCTCTTTCCTACTCAGAGTAGAGGCACCTGAAATATGCCACCTCTGATAAATGCCTGTGACTTTAGGCATAGGACATTGACATCTTCCCAAGTCTCCTTCCCCCATTGCTTCCAAGAGCTTTCTCCCCACAGTCCTAGCTCTGATTTCACCACAGCACCTTGACAAGTTTTGCCACTGACATTACACAAGCTTCAGCATCGAGTGTCCTGTTTCTACCTACAGTTCAAAGGTCTCCTACAGAGTGAAACAAAGACAACAATGCACACTGGAATTCCCACTGATACACCAAAAGAACAAAATGTTCCACCTTTTTTGAAGCAGCTACGAGAAGTCAGATGGAATCCTTAATACCAAGATACTTGAAAGTATNTACACCAAAAGAACAAAATGTTCCCCCAAGCTAGTTGACCAAGCAAACCTGATTAACACCTAACTTAAGTGTACTTTCAGCATTACATGTATGCATACAGTCATCATGTTTCATTTAAAAGCTAGGTGATGATAATGATTAAGTTGATTTACAAGCAGGAGAATACATCTCAGGCAGAATGTATAATCAGGCACACATTCATATTTGGATAAGTTGCCATTTAGGCAAGTATCTTTTGTAAGCTTCCACAGAAGTTTTAACTACATCCACCTGTCAAAAGCAAGTCCAAACAACAACAGTAATCCTCAGGCATAACTCAGATAGCGAGCAACAAAAAGAGATCTTGATGACTGTCCTACCTTACTGTCTCCTAGGACTGTAATGACAGGAATGCCCAAGTTCTTCACATGCTGTTTGATATTAGGGCCCATTGCTGTTGCTAGTTGCTGAAGAATGCTCAGAGTTTGTTGCACCTGCACATAAACAAAAAGGCTTTGAATAAAGTATCTGTTACAATAATGTGTGAAAACTTCCAAAGCACATGGGGACAAGTAACACCAACATACACCCTCTAGGCTTCTACTTCAGAGTGCCTGCTCAATAATATCTACTCCAGACCTCAAACTCACCATACACATAGATAAGAATTATTTCTAGACTCTGAGGAAATGAAAATTCAACTACAAATGTTTAACAAGGGACACTTGGCTCTTGTCTCAACTGAAGCTATTGTTCAGACTTTATTGTTTGGTTGATTTTTACAATGTATTTCCATTATATTCAGAACAGAGGCTGATTTCTTTCCCATTTTTGAAGGCTTTTATAATACTAAGCAGAGAGGAAGAAAAATTTCTTAAAATAGGCAAATATATGATCTAGAAATACACAATCTGCTGTTTTCCAACTGCTGAATTCATTGTAACAGTCCAAGTAATAAGCAAGGTTCAGAAACCATAAATAGTTTGTCTTAAATTCTAAGCTAGAAACAGCTAATTCAGGATTTGAAGTAACATACCAGGATTTTATTGGAGTCATTGAGACGACTCTTCAAAGCAACTGGAAGTTCTCCAATGTTTGGCTGGATGAATTTAGCATCATTTATTATGCTTGTCACTTCATCTAGACCTTCCTTTCTGATCTTCCAGTTTTTGTCCCCAATCTTAGACACTAGTTCAGCTGTGATCTTATCACTGTAAGAGAGGGGAAAAAAAAAGGTTAAAAGCCCATTTTCTTTGTTATGTGTCTCTTAATATTTGAATGCAGATTCCTGCTTAGAAAGTGTTTATAAACGCCAGGTTTTGACTTGCAGTGGAAGTACATCTTCAGGCTGTAGAATCCAAACCTACCCGATATCTGTTCTTGGCAAAAGATCCACAACGTCACTCCCAACATCCTCCTGTTCCTCTTCCTCACCATCGTCCCCAGTTACAGCACTGTGCTTGGAAAGGCCACGAGTCGGGGCTGGTGCAGTTTGTCCTTGCATCTGCAAGCAACAGAGAAATCAGAAATGGCACATTCTTTAATCGGACATTAAAAAGGAAAGCACTTACGTGCTGTGAATGTTCTGTTTCAGTGTGATAGACCTTTAAAACATTGGTACTACTCCAACAAAACCAGAAACTTTGGAAGTTAGCAATGCAAGAAGTGACTAGCTACTGTCATAGCTAGACATAAGGACTTCACAGCTGCTTTGGTGATCTGTCATAAAATCTGGTTTCCTTACAAGAACACAGGTTAGACTACAATATTAGTACAGATTTCAGCTACTGAAGTTTTCATGATACTTCATGCTACACTTCATACCTTTTCAAACTCAGCATCAATCTGGGAGAGAAGGGCTGGCTTCTCATCCTCAAAGAACATTCGCAAAGGAGGTCCCACATAAAGATACATGACTCCCAGTAAGGTAATGGCAGAAGTCCTTACAGCCTGCCAGAAAGAAGATAAAAGCATTCAGCATTCAAATTAAAGATCAAGAATAATTCAGCATTCTAATTCTGAAGTACTCACTGGGTTAGTTGCAGCAAGAGCTGTCTTCACGTTACCAATGAAAGCCTTGACGTTCAGTCTGTGGGACAAAGACAATCCTTGTAAGTGAAACACAACACAACGAGCACCAACATGAAACAAAACCATCCCAACGTGCTAAAGGTAAAAATCAAACAGTGCTGACAACACATTCACACAACTACCTTAAACAGAAGATATGTGCTCTTACAAAATACACTGCAAATGGTAGTTACACAAGTAACTACTGGAAAAGATCACTTTGGGGAAGAGTCTACTATGAAAATCAGTAAATATGAGGTAACTTATAACAAAACGTTCTATTACAGCTGGAAAGTTTTTAAACCATTCCACTGACATCACTTCTAAGACTGAAATTTTAAGGGATGAGTCTAGAACCATTTTGAGCACCTGAAACATGGCTACATAGTAAAGGTGAGGTGGTTTGTGGCCTTTTTTTGCTAGTCTGTCTTGGGATCTTCCAGAAAAGGCACAAATGTCAAGAAGAAATTGACAAAAGAAAGGAAGGAAGGTTCTAGAAGAGAAACCAGGAGATCACAGAAACTTCCTTAGAGCAGCCTCAAGCACTGCTGTTCTTGTATCTTAGCAGCTACACACAGACTACCCTGCTGGAAATACGTGTTTTAGGGAATTTACTGAAGAAGAGAGAGTATTTTGAAGACTTAATGAACGTTACTGTTCATTTAATAGCTGCAAAAACTCCACTTCAACAGGCATAGTAACTGTCCAAGTAGCCAAATTAATATTTCAAATCTGCACTGCTCAGAAATAGTAACTGTCCAAGTAGCCAAATTAATATTTCAAATCTGCACTGCTCAGAAATTTTCTTCAGGAGGGAACCTGAAGGTCAAGGATTTATGAAGCGACTGGTGGTTAAAAATTAAGGAACACTATCCCCGATTCTGAGACAATCCTTTTCCTCTCCCTCAGTGCCAGAGGCAATGATGGCTATTTGGTTGGCTAAAACTTCATCCTGTTATCAAGCCCCAAAACCTCTCCCAAAGAGAGTAAGAAGCATGCTGGTATGGGCTCTCTGAAGGCTGTCAGGTTTTAGGGTTTTATAGTGATCCACCTGGGTGTAGGTATACCCAAGTAAAACTGGAGCAACACACCTACAATACCACAGCTCCTTGCCAAGCCCACTCCTTTAATAGTTAAAGATTGAGAAAAGTGCTCTTCAGAGAAGGCAGAGTGATGAAAGCAGCATCTAGTAGAGTAATAATATGCTGTACTATTAGCAATGTCAGATACTTCCATTTACACTTTTAAAGTTAGAAGAGCACCTGACAGAGCTAGCATCAGAGTTTAAGGAATAATAGTTCAGATGCAGTTACAGACACCCTTCTTCAGACTTAGACAGAGAACAAGAGTCTTTAGTTCTAGATTAGAAACATTTTAAATAAACTGCTAAGAGAAACTTGGAAAAGCCATACCCAGAAAAGCCAAACTCTTTAATTGCATTTGAAAGCCAGTTCAAAGTTTCTGATTGATTTTTAGGATTCTTTTGAGAGAAAGCCGTGGCCACAACCTGGAACAAAAAAGAGTTAAGTGTAAACGTTCACTGGCAAACCAGGTGACAAAGAACTATAATAAAGCAGTGAAGATGCTTGCAAAAAACACAAGGCCTTGCAAGTAAACAGAAACAGCTGGGGTAACATATGAAGATGTTGTATCACTGTAGTAGAATACAACTGAAGTTCCTCAAGTACTTACAAATACTCCCATTACAGATGTTTACCTGCTTTGGCAGTATCTCAGCAATATACTGACTTACCTGTTAATAATTCCTCTTTTGTTGGAACCTGTATTTAATATCTGCCTTAGGAGGCATCTCGAGGGCAAATAAATCACTTTCAGGTAACAGAAAAAAAAACATTAACAGAGACTTGGTGTTTATTCTTGGGACTGGACGACTCCACGTAGTTCTGAATCTATATACTGGAAGAGTATCTTTGCTGCTCACCCACCTGCTCAGCAGTCCATGGCAACTGGCACGCCTCTGCTATTGCTGTCATGGCTTCTTTTGCATTACTCCCACATTTCACATCACCAACCTTGTCTACAAGTCCATCCAGCACAACCTGAGCTGAAGTTTTGGAGAAGTTTCCTTTCTGTGCAATCAATGCGACTATGTGCAGTTTCATCTGCATCACCTGGAACATCCATAACAGCAAGGAAGTTACTCAAGTCTTCATCTATTTTAGACCACTTTTAAAACTCTACATATTGTGGGAACACAACAGAAGATTGGTCAAAAGGATTTGGTTGAAGTGTCAAAAAACATGTATCAATGATGTAATTGTTGCTTGGCCCTGTGTGCTTGGCAAGTAGAACACCTCTGTTCAGATAACACAGGCCTGTGATGGACTCAGAGGCACCTATCAGACATTCTAGAGATTCCTGTCTTGCTGTGGGAAAGATCAAAGCACAGTGGAAAACTGCACCTAAAAACCAATCCCTGATCTATAGGTGAACAGCAGCAGGTTTGAAGTCTTTGTCTTCAGCAGAAATAAAACCTAATTTCAAAGTTGGTGTTCTCATTGACCACACAGGTACATGTGTGGTCTTGGTGCTAAGACTGTCAGTCAAGAACATATATGCACCTACAGCCTTTAGTTGGAAAAGCACATTAAGCAACAAAAATGATCCCTCAGTTACTGAAGGATAATGCGTTACCTGAAAATTTGTTTCCTTCCAACCAGGTTTCTTGGCCAGCATTCTTACTAGAGCTTGGCAAGGCATTTCACTTCTTTCCATAAGCTCAACAGCCTGAAGGATAAAATGATGTCAGGCAGTGGGTCACAAGTGATCCAACATACAAACAGAAGTTACCCTCAACTGCCCTTGTCAATATTTTCTTAATACTGAACTAAACTGCAGAAATTCTCTGCACAAGAATTTACTTCAAGAGCCACTTTTACAAGAATCCCATTTCACAGGGACTGAGCTACCATTTAAACTGCAGCACTCCCATTGCTATACTTTGTGTGTGTCCTTCCAACACTATAGGCCACATTCAAGCCCTGAGAATTTAACTTCTAAAACACGAGAACACAGCTTGGTGGGTTTTTTTGATTGTTGGAGTGTTTTTTTTTGAGATGATACACACTGTGGACCTTTCTCTTTGGAATGCTGACTGCACAGCAATGTAATGTGAGTTACTCTTTTTACTTTAGGCTTATCCATTCCACTGCAACATTGGAGTAAAGCTGGCTGCTGCAACAGCATTTCAGTACAGACAGTCAACTCTGTCATAATTTCAGTCATCTTTTCCACTAAAATCTTACAAGTCAGGGGCAATTAATGGTGTAGTGGTATGAACTATTTCTGCATGTATAGTTGATGCCTTTTGAATGTGAACTCTCAAAGACTTTGTAAGGCTTCAAACATTCACCATTTACCAACTGACATGTTAGTGTTGCAATCAACTGCTGCCTAACATGTAATTAGGAGGGACTTACTTGCAACTGGTTTTGCCCAGTCATTGCAAAACTTTGTTTAAATCTGGTTATATTGGAGATTAAGCTCTAGAATTACTTCATGTTTTAAAGAGACCATTATGCATTCTCGATCCATATACAAACACTTGTGACTTGTGACAAAAGAATAACCACCTGTATTGAACTACCAGACTTACTCTTACTTAAGCAAGTATTGTTTAATCCATCTGAAGTGCTACCTTAGCACTACTACTAGTATGTCTATTTGAAGTTATCAGCTGAAGAAATGACTTCTTTCTTCCCCTACAAGCCTCTCATTAGAAACTACTATAACTTACCTTCTGAAACTCTTCCATGCAGGCAAGTCTCTCTTTCCAGTTACCACTGTCCAACTGCTGGATACAAGAAGCTGGAAGAACAGCAGCAGCTTTCTCTTCACATACTTCTATCTACAGACAGATCAGAACAAGGTTAATTTCCCCACTGTATACATTCAGAGAAGATGCAATATACTGTGGTGCATTTACAAAGTACAAAGAGTTTTCTGTTGTAGGTTGAAAGAACTTTGTGTGTATTATAGTTTAGGGGTCTCATGAACTTAAGCTGCTAAATTGGTCCAAAACTTGCATGTACATTTAGCAATAACAGCTATCAGACAGATGCTCAATTAATGTGCTGAACTCAATCATTTTTGTGAAATGTAACTTCACCTGAACAACATGGATAATTAAATGAACTAATTGGCACTGTTCTACTCCAGTTTTCAATGTAAGCTCCAGAACACTGTGTTTTCAGACTTTTAATACCAGATACCTTCAGCAAATCACACACTTCAAGTTACACATGAAGTATTTATATTGTTACTTTTATCTGTTCTTAGCTCAATGCCAACATGATGTACTCAATTAAACAAATCATGTTAAGGTACACTGTCTTATATGGCCTGGTACCAACAAGAGCCTGAAGAACAGGTGTATTTCCCAGAATCTCTCAAACATTCATTTTGCCAATTATGAAGCTCATTTATTTCAATGTATCGTTTCCCTCGTCCTAACAAAACAAAACAAACACTTCAGTGAAAAATGCTGCAATAGCTGAAGAACTTATTAACCAAAACTACTTCTACAAAGGACTCTGTTTCAGGGAACAGCAGAATACTCACTGAGAGCTCAGATTCAAATATTTCTTTGGTTTCAGGAGCCTTTTTGCCTTTACCCCCAGCACCTCCTGCACCTGCAGCTGCAGCTGGTTTCCCTTTCTTGGGTGGGCCCCCAGCCTAGAAACAAAACAGACAAGTTAGCCAAGATTAAACAGGTCTCTTGTTCAGACACCAAAACAACTGCTGCTTCGTCATACTTCAACATTCTAATATCAAATTAATATGTCTCTAGTACCATAACAGCTGCAGGCAAGCTTCCGATGGAGCTTATTTAATTCATGTTGTTTCCAGGCTACCATGTTACATGAAACAAGAACAGAAACATGTACAGTACACACATGAGAGCATGAAAGATAAAAAGGGAAAGAATGTATTTGAGAAGGTTCAGGAAGTGTTGAATTTTCCTATGGATATTGATAAGATCTCAAACTTCTGACTGGCGTGTCTCTTCCAGGCTACCAGAGTATCTAATAGTTTTTTAAAATAGGATCCATTCTACTATTCACTCCCAGGTTTCCCATCTGGAGAAATTAAGTAGGGAACTACTAAGACTATCCGTAGTACTACATAGGCCAAGTTTTAAACTCCAAGCAATAGTTTTAAAGTAACACAAGCTAACAGTTCCAATTATTTATGGTAACAAACTAAAACCAACACTGAATACCCAATGCTTAAATAAAGAATCTTGCTAGTTATGACAACACACATTGACTTCAGCCAAATGTTACTGTCCCATCACAGAGCACATTAATGTCCCAGCAGCTGAGGCTCCTTGCAATGCCTCCAGTGGCTTACGACAATTTTAATATCAAAATCTGGTATTGAGATATAAGTGACAAGATAGTTTTATTTCATCAAGTATGTTCTCGGAAAGCTGCAGACTGTTGCTGGGCTCACCTACTCCCAAGGAAGGACAGAGATTCCTCAGTGGAATGAGATCATGTTTCATCTACAATAAGTAACTATTTGATGCAATGACAGACAACTGTGATTGTCAGACATCTCTTGGCAATCTCTTACCTTAACAGCAGGTGCTTTTTTTGGTGGTCCTGGTTTGCTTGCTGCATCTTTTGTTTCTTTGTCTCCACCAGTCCCTGAAAGAGCAGAGGGCTTTCCAGCAATAGGCTTGCTTTCTTTTTTCTCAGCAGCTCCTCCTGTCTTTTTACCATAAACCAGTTCTACCTTCTCAGCACACTCTTTAATCTAACAAGTAGAAGAAAAAGAAGTTGAAGAATAAAAAAGGAAGTTAAAAAGAAAACTATTTAGCTACCACAGATGGATGTCCACTGTCCCTTCAACAGCAGTGCCTTACTGTACTCATGTTAACTCAATAACATCAGCCATCACTGTATGACTAGAATAATTTTCCTAGCTCAAAATGAAGGTGCATTTATACACATAAAAAGCATCGACACACCCTCCCCCAATACTTAGAGATGTTCAAAAGACTAATTCCTAGCACCTTAAATAATAAAATCATCATTCAAATCTGTCAACTTACATAAAAACATGAAAACTTTCTTGTTGAAAAGTAAATTCTTGACACTCATTCTTGGCTAGAGATACAGACTTTGACCACATGGTCTGTGATCTAAATCCCTAAACTTCATCTTCAGATAGAGAATACATTCAAAACCAAACAACTCCACACAGAACCAACTAAAAGCAGCCCAAAACACCAAACCTCACAAGGCACTTCACAGATAATCCAGCCTTGAAGTTAAACAGATACTTTGCACCAGAATGTAAAGATAGAGAGTTAACATACTAATGCATTTTAGGTAGTGGAAGTCAAAGAAAAGATGCTTGATAATCTAGCAAGAAATAAAGAGATTCACAGATTCTCCACAACAAAAACTTTAGTAAATAACATATTTTCCAAAGTCTGTGCTGAAAGTTGTTAGGCATAGCACCCTCTTTAGTCTTCTCTAGCATAAGACGCATCTTAAATGGATAAATGGAGCATTTTAACATTCATGATAAGAAGCTCACCCGATCAAGCTTTAGTTTGTCTACATCTGCTAGAAAAGGATTCACAGCTTTTTCTCCAGCCACTTTCAAAGCAGTACCTAATGCTTCGAATCCAGCATCTCTTACTTCAGGAGCAGAATCATTGATATGCTGCAGAGAAAGACAACTTGCATCATATGACTTGCAGCTCTCATATCTGAACAAATTCTTAAATCCATCTTCTACATAAATCCCTTTGCTTTTTCTAAACGTACAGCTACTAAAGAATAATCCTTAATCTACTGCAGAATGAAATGCACTAATCAACTGATCAGCTCTACTGTTTTTCTCAGATATAGGCAGTTTCCCATCTTGGGATGTTTCACACAAGAAGAGGGCAAACATTCATGTATAATAGATGTTGCAACACAAAGAGTTCACAAAGAGTTTGAAGCTCCGCAACCCCGCTCAAATCTCCATTTCTGAAGTCAGGAGTATTTCCCACAAGGACAGAGCTATTTTGCCCTGAAGAAAAATATACATCATTATCATTTATGCTGATATATGCTCTAGTGTAACTGTAGTGTATGCATCAATGATGGGTCTTCTGTTCATAGTAAGTGATAGGCAGTGCGCCAACAAAAGCTTGCTAGAAATGTCTGCAAGATGCGAGTGGCACAGCGACCAGTTAATAATTGCAAATCACTATCTTAATCTGTTGTAAACATAGTGAGTCTTCAGAGAAACTAAGTAAAAGGAGACTGAACTGACTGATATGTCTGTGCCATGACTGGAAGTGACCTTCAATTCTGACATCAGTTAAAACTGACTCTGATGGCTACAGAGCAGAGACCTCTTTAGCCTTAGACCAGAAGACCAAATTCATTACTTAACAGTAGTGCTCATGCCAATGCCAGACGAGTATGAGCTCCTCCTGCTTTACCTTGAGAAGTGCAGCACAGAAAGGTTTTAACAGGCTTTTTGGCAGAGTAGAAGGTGTGCAGTGACGGAAGCTTCTTGCAATGAAAAGGGACGTTTGTTGCTTAATCGTTGGGTTTTTGTTATCCATGACTGCCAAAATATCTTCACTTATGTTCTGCAACGTGGTCTGCAGTGTTGGGTAAAGAAGTCATTAGTGCAATAAAGTATGAGAAAAACAAACCAAAGTTTGAGATTAACTCTCAGACAGTGGGAAAACCTTCACTCTTACTTACTGTAAGAAAGATTGCATCGATGGCCTCCTGCAGTGCCTGCACCACCTGAGGCTTCTTCTCTTTAAACTTCTCCAGGATTGTTGGAACAACCTATGGAAAAGGGAAAAGAGAAACAAACAAAAAAGGTCATTCACTCTTCACTAATATAACTTGAAAGTCTGCTCCCTGGTATTTTGCAGAGGCAGATAAGGCAAACATCCCTGCTGCCGCCTCCAGGGGTACACAACAGCAGTATGAACCACTTCATTCTAGCCCATCTCTGCTATTTAATTCATTCCAGTCAATCTATTAACAAATATGTATTTTTGAGCACTTCCACTGAAAAGCTAAACAAGGCAGATGTGCAAGTTCACATAACTGCAGAGGAATACTCAGACTATATTTGTCTGGATGACAGAGCAATAGAAAGGAAGTTAAACAAGAGTTCTGTTAAGTTGTAAGAATCAAAATAGGTCTGTAAACTGTCCTTCTTTCCCAGCTTCTAGCCAACACTCAGCATGGCTCAGTAAGAAGCCCTTATTTCACTCAGTTATCAAGACAGTGGTTCTGAAGCAACCTGGAGCAGTATTACTTTTATCTACCACCTTGAAAAAAAGCACACCTGATGCTACACTATGCCATAGTGAACTGTCAGATGTGTTCATATCCAATCTGCTCAGTCACTACTGAAAAATAAAAATCAAGTGTTTTCATGTGCCAATAATATCAGCAGCTTTATTTAAATACAGTCTCTACCAGTAAGAGCTTCTGTCAGTGAGCTAGAAACATGCAGAGCTTTCAACAGTGGAAAGCAGACTATCTTGAAGACTTTTGTAACTTTCACACAGTTAGTTTGGAAGAGCCTGCTGCCTTACAGAAACACAACTCTTACCTAACAGGAAAGAGATTTTTCCACAGATAATGCTTTCTACTCAAAATGCTTTCTACTCAGCTGACTACGAGGTCTCAATCCCTTGTGACACTGAGCTAGGCTCAGCTGGTAGCCTTTGCAAAGTCTGAGTTCACAAAGACTTTAGCACTAAAAAAACCCTCTGCAATACATACAGAATAGCACCATGAAGATGCTCATACATGCTACTGCAGGTGCTAGACTACTCTAAACCCTACAGAGAACTAAGTCAGACTTAATGGCTTTAAATGTCTCCTTCCTGTTTTGGAAGATGCTGACAGCTAAAACAAGTATTTTTTTTAACATGGGAGTTAAAAGCAGTGCGAGAAGGAAGAAAAGGCAGTCCAGGGATCCATAGGCTGTCAGTAGAGATGAAGTCTGGCCACATGTGCTCCATTTTCAGTGAGCAGTATGGTTCTATGCTTGATTTCACTCTTAACACAGACTGCAGACTGTAACATTACACTCCTGTATTGAACTAATAGAGTACAGAAAAATTTATCCAACAGAATAACAATCCCACAATTCTAGCAAGAGTTCTGTATCATAATGCTTCAAATGCCTGCTCTCAGAAGTCCCATCTTTCTCACGACTAAATAAGTGCAGCAAACAAATCAAATGAACTGGTGAAGCGAGAGCTGAGGTTATGCAATTCTGCACTGCCATTACAGTACTGAAAAAGTCGCCTTCTCAACATCATTTGCTTGGCAACCACAGAGCTATACCCTAATTCTGGAAGCTCAGCTTCTCCAATACTAACTCTGCAGCTATGAGGGTTGACCTTTGCAACCCAAATCCATTATAAACACATGTAAGAATACTTATTACAATGACAGGGAGCTTCCAGAGAGACTTTGTCCACACTGTTTTTCAGAGCTCTGGAGACTTCAAAGTCTCTGAAGCACTGTGATCCAGTAACTTCCCACTTCATCACAAAGTGTTACATCACCAGCTGCCAGACACATCAGTTCTCTCTGTAAGCTCAACTTTATCACAAGAGAAATTTGATTGAGTAGCTTAAAAGAATACAGCAACAGAGGCTCGAGAAACAAGTGACTTAACTACAATTAATTACAAGCTCTCTCTCTCTTTCCAGAGACTGGTTAAGCTTCCTCATATTCCCCAGTATTAGGTGTTGGGAAGAGAATAGCAAAGGAGAACAGAGAACAACACTGAACTAGATCACCAGAACTTTTTGGTGCCACAAAAATAAATAAAAAAACCAGAGTCTCAGAATCTTAAGGGTTGGAATTGACCTCAAGACCATCCAGTCCAATCTCCCTGCCAGAGCACAATCACCTAGAGTAGGTCACACAGGAACTCGTCCAGCTGGGTTTGAATGTCTCCAGAGAAAGAGACTCCACAATCCGTCTGGGCAGCCCCTGCCAGTGCTCCCTCACCTCAAAGGGAAAGAAGATTTTCCTTGTGTTTCTTTGGAGCCTCTTACGTTCCAGCTTGTATTCATTGCCCCTTGTCCTGTTATTGGCCATCAATGAGAACAGGCTGGGTCCATCCTCCTGACACCCACCCTTTATGTCTTCCCTTCTCCAAGCTCCCTCAGCCTTTCATCATAAGGGAGATGCTCCACTCCATCATCTTTGTGTCCCCGTGCTGAACTCTCTCCAGCAGCTCCCTGTCATTTTTGAACTGAGGGGCCCAGAACTGGACACAATACTGCAGATGTGGTCTCACAATGGCAGAGTAGAGGGGGAGAACCTCTCTCAACCTGCTGCCCACAGGCCCTTCTAATACCCTCCAGGATGCCATTGGCCTTCTTGGCCGTGAGGGCACATTGCTGGCTCATGCTCATCCTGCTGCCCATCAGGAACCCCAGGTCCCTTTCCCTGTCAATAATTTCTCAGAGTTCATTTCTCAGTTACTTAAAACAGACTCATTCCCCCCAACAAAAACAACCCACCAATGGCTCTCCCCTAACATTAAAACAACCCAACCAAAACACCCATCATGGAGGCCTTAAGTCAAATTGAAGTGCAGAAGCTAACATTTTCCATGGTTGCCTACAAATGCATTTATGTGAGTCTATCTCCACAATACATAAAAACAAGTTCATTTCATAGCAGAGGTGGTTTAGTACAGAAGATGCATGGCAACAGTAAACTTCATGTTGCTGAATGTGAAGAAATAAGGTCCTTCAAACCTCAAGCTTCAAGATATCTCACTGGTTGTTCTGTTAAGGGGCAGGTAAGCATTCATGATTGTCCAAAGAATACCTTTGATAAATACCAAGGTTTGACAGGAAGAATAAAGGAAAAAAGGTGTCCAGCTTAAAAAAAAAACCACAGAAACAAGTACATACTCTTACTTACATGCCCTGCATACTGTCCAAATTTCTTTCGGAGGCCAGCAGCTAGCCCAGCGAGGCATTTGGCAGCCAAAGCAACTAACATAACATTTGTATCCTTTCCAACAACCTGAAGAGAAAAGACCAAACAAAAACCCAAAGTTAAAGACTGAAAATCCAAGCTCCAAAGGCAGAAATTGTTAGAATAGTGTGGGCCACAGATTAGGTTCCTTCCACATTGTTCCGGCTAATCATTTTCTGCTCAAGTATTACCTTCACAGTAACTTTCCAAGTGTAATACAAATAAATTACAAACTACCCGCACCATATGTGCACTCTGGGCTGTATTTATTACCTTTTTGAGAACTTTCACCAAGTCTGCATAGTCTCCAGATTCCAATTTGGGATTTTTCACCAGCACTTCAACAGCTTCTAGAGCTTCTTTTCTTTCTTGCCATTTTTTTGCTTCCTGCAGAGCAAGTAATTTGCATTCATTTCTCAGTGAAAACAGTTTGAGTGAAACATACTTGCCACAAACCACAGATTTTTAAGATTTAATGCTATCCTGAGAAAGCCAAACAGGTCAACACCAAGAATTGCAATGAAATATGAAACAAAATCCCTCCCCCAGGACCTCAGCTCTTTAAAATTGCAGCTTTTTGTGCTGATAAAACAAATTCTGATATTTATAATTTGTATTTTACTTACACTTATCTGTTTTTACCCACATGGTAGTAAGAACACATTGTAAAATGTCCACAGGTCTTACAACTCATTAGCTCCACATGTCATAGAATTAACTGGTAGTATTGAAGTTTATGCTTACTATTTTCTCATAGAAATCTTTGGGAAGCTTGGACAGAATTTCTACAGCTTCGAGCAATTCGTACGCGTCTACTTGTGGTGCTGCCTCTTCCTCATCATCATCTCCTGCAACCAGAAGACAGACAAATATAAGCAGAGTGACAAATGAAATTTCAACTACAGCACCAGCTAAGGCTCACTGTATAAGAAGTACTATGGGCAGCTGTGATTTAGTTGCTCCAAAGGATAATACTCCTTCATATCAAGCTTTTGCCCTGGCCATATTTTCTTGTTGTATACTGTACTCCACGAGTTTTGCACCAGTTTCAGCAGAAGCACCTTTACAGTTTCGTGTGTTCCTTTACCAATAACATGAGTGATATCTTTTTCCAAAGGAGTTCTGAAGGTTAAGGAACTTGCCTCCATCTGCATCTCCAGTTGCCTGCTGCTGCTCAAATTTTGCTTTCAGCTCCTGTTGAGAACGCAGGAACCTGGTCTGCTTAGGAGCAGCTGATGACACTTTGACCCACTCTTCTTCCAGTTCTTTTAGCTGCCAAAAGGGAAGACAATCATTATATCAGGGAAATTTTGTACATAATACAAGACAAACAAGACTCTATGAAAAGCGATGGGAGTTTTCCCATTTCAAAAGCAAGACAACACCACCTTTCAAGTTGGGTTTTTTCCTGCCACTAAAGAAGCAACTTTCCCTTCACAGAATCATTTGAACAAGTACATCAACCCAAATAGCAACACAAAGCTTTTCCATAAGAGCAAACTGTAGAACAATCAGAATGGAATGTCTCCTCTGTAGAAGCTTTAAAATAAAACTGTCTGACCATGACAGAAGATCTTTTTCTTACAGTCAGGCTACTGTTACACATTAGATCTACAATGAAACGGACACATTGATCTACATCTGATGTGGCAGTGTGGGGTTTTTAACCCATGTCTTTTATCAGCAAGTTATTGCTTTGCACCTGAACACAAGTAATTCAAGTGGGTAGGAGGGCAGGATGCATAAATCATTTATAAAGTTTTATAACAACAGAACACACCATCTCCAATAATACAGCTATCATAATATAATACCATTTCCTGAAGTGGAACACTCACATCACCACCAGAACCAGCCTGAAAGGCTGCATAAAGGAAAAAAAATCATCTCAGGTAAAAAGAATATTGAGAAGGAAAATGGTCCCCTTGAAGATTTCCAGTGCAGGGGTCTTTTAAAAGGGCAATCATTTGCCTCTAGTTTAGATCTCCAAGAAATACCATCCTACTTCTCAAACCCCTTCCTCAGTTTCAATATGAAGCTTCCTTCCACAACTTCACATGTATTTATAGCAACAAAACATTGTCCAGACTTCATGACAAATAATAGAGAGGGACTAACAGTTCAGGTAAAGTTACAGGAAGCTAAAAACCAACATTCCTGTTATTCAAAAAACACAGTTTTGACTTCAAGAATGCCCAATGCCACTGGATCAGGTAGGCAAAGCTTGGTAGTGTTTTCCCCAGTGTTTGTATACAGAACTACTTTCTTCCTACCTGAACAGAATTGATGTTCTGCAAGGGAGGTCTCAGAGCATCCCTTATCCAGCGGTAGATCTCCACAGCAAGGAGTTTGGCTTCATCTCGAACAGCCTTTTCCCGAGACTCAAAAAGTTTTGGCAATACTTTAATGATTGGCTTCAGTGAGATGATTTTTGAACCAAATTCACTGGAAGTTGAAAACACAGGATACCATCAGTGTCGAGGTAGGAACCAGGGTGATCCATAACATTTTTAAAGCAACCAATGAAATGCTGCGAGCGCACATTCAGGGACTGCGTCCTTTCCTCAAATCATTGTTAGAGCTATTCTCTGTGAAGCTACTAAGTCACTGTAAAATTTAAACATGATTTGCCCTATCAAAATTTCCCTTCATGCCCAGCTTGTAATTACAACATCAGGCCTCTGCAATCACTTCAAAGCACTTAATCCAATCCGCTGCTTCAATCTGTTCCCTTGCCAGGGGGTAAGAAAAAAAGAAAGGGAAAAGAAAAAAGTGTCCTTACAAATTTTGGTCTATGACCTACTTTTTTTTTTTTCTTAAATCAAAATAGAATCTCCTTTGTCTATCCTTGGAGACAAGCTGCAGTAAAAGCATTAGTCACTCCTCTTGCTGGACCAGATAATTATAGTGAGCCTGGGTCACGTTCACAGGAAAACACACATGTTGAAATACATGCTGCTCCAAGGACACATGAAACAAGCTTCTCTTGCCAATCACTCTCTCCTGTTGGCAAATTCTACTTGTCAGTAAACTTAATACACTAAACTTCTTTCAATCACTGCTGAATGAGAACACAAGAGCTTTCTTTCCATACATAAGTGAACTGTCATCATTTCTTAAAGGACCATATTTAAATCACCTCAGAGGCCATAAATTATTTTGATTCAGAAGCATTTCTCCTTGAGAGTTCTAAATTAGCTTCTACAACAATCGCCACTTTTTCTTCTGCTTCCCTGCTACCACAGACTAAATGAGAAAGCCAATAAAAATGGCTGCTCAAGAACTAAAACTGACATTGCCTTACTTCCTAAAACAATCTCACACTAAACATTTTATTGCCAAGCCCACTTGTACTTCCCAAAAGTATTAAAATTCACAAGAGAGGCTCTGAGCTTGGAAACAAACACAATTTAAATGCAGGATATGAACAAATGAGTTCATTTTTTTTATTCTCTAACGTGACTCCAAAAAGCATATAGGAAGAAGTGCCTATGCAAATTCTCCTATTTTAACCAATTCGTATGACTTTATCCAATTCATATAACACCACAAGAAAGAAAGGAGATCTCAGCACACCATAAAACCTACCAGAAGCTAACTAGTTATGCACTCAAACTACCCATCTAAGCACAACACTGCCAAATTTTGTCAAAGCACAAGACAAATTTAGGTAGCAAGACAGCTCAGAAGCAGAAGACAAAGGTTAAGTCAATAGGGGTCTGTGAAAGAATTTGATCTTGCCATTTCAAAGCTAATAATAAAAAAGAAGCAGATGTGGCACATCTTATAGGTGTGGTTATTTGAAAGAAACCAAAGATGGTTATGGAGGTTTCTAATTACATTGTACTGTTAAAAGGACATTTGACTAGATAAGGCAATTTAAAATAGCCCAAATATGTTCTTAAGTGTGGGACAGTAGTTTTGCTTAGAAGCTGAGCCCAATGCTTCACTCTGACTCCTACTGAAGAAACCTGAAACAACTACTTCAAAGAGCATCTGCACACACATCTCACAAAAAACCCTCCAAGCAAAACACACACCCCTACATAAGACACTCTCCACCTGTATGCAGTTTTCACATGAACTGCTTCTTTCTGAGTGTTCTATCCATTACTACCAACACTACCTGTTTCTTTAAGAGAAAGTTCTAATGGACAGTGAATTACATACATGTCATTTTTCACACAACTCAAAGGCAAACATACTTGAAGTGGAAGAATGTAAGATATTGCAATCTTGAGAAGAATTACTGCATTGTAATGAAATTGTATTTGATGTTTATGAAGCATTACCAGCTTTTTTTAATTTAAAAAAAATTATTATATAGACAGTGAAAATTCACTGTGCAGTGAGACTTTCTGGGTTTTTTCTTCCAGACCCACACCACCACATACCCAATTAAAGACACTCACACCAGCAAGGAAAGCTTTTTAAAACAGACTGCATTTCAGTTTTCCCCATCAGTGAGTTCATTTCAGCTACTCAGAAAAGAAGCTCTGCAGTTTGGAACGAGACACACTAATCCTGTCTTTCTTTCAGAGGTAAACAGTTGTCATGAAAGAAAGCGATCCAGATGAGACTTGTACAACAAAGACATCCCTCACATCTAACCAGTCCCATGATGCTCTCAGCTGTTGTTGTCAGAAAATATCAGTTCAGTAAAGATACATCCTACTCAATAATAACAAGAGCCTGCTAAGGACTTGGTACTTAAGTTAGACCTTTACATACTTGCTGGGGTGAAGGAAAGACAAAAAGCCTTAAACAATCACAAACTAAAAGCTAAATGCTTACCTTAGTGCTTTCCTCAGTGTCTCTATACACGCTACTATGATTTTTGGGTTTTTGTTGTCCAGACCCTTTAGTAATTCTTCTTGTACTGCCTCCCCTTTCTCAATTTCTATATACATTAGACATATATCTAGTCCCAACTCTTTCGCTCTGGCTTTTGGCTGGTTGAACACTTTATTTACAACTCCAGACGCTACTTCTCCTGTTGTCCTGAAAGAGAACAACATGTTAGTTTTGAAACATTTAAGTGAACAAAGTTTTCTACACCATTGTCCACGGACAAAAGCACGTATAATACCAGAAACATTGATTAAAAACTCAGCAAGTCCTCATATATGGTCTAAATTCCAAGTTGACTTTGAAGGTAAGAACCTTTTGTAAGACATGCTTCAGCCTCTAGTTTAATCAAAAGAATCCCAGCAGAGTGTTAGCTAACAGACTCCTAATACTGGACTTCACCAGACAGTGAATAGTAGACATTTCCTCAAAAGTGTCTTCATTAACATACATCAGTTAAGGTCCACAAATAGAAGTCATGTCCTGGAATTGCATATCACAGAATGGTAGGGTTGGAAGGGACCTTTACAGTTAACTAACATATAGCATCGGCACATAATCCCAGTGGAGAACTTCACATCTATTTGAAATCTTCTAATGAACTAAATAATTTACACTACTTGTAAATCAAGGGGTTTGGAAGGTTGTTAGATTTTTAAACTAAGCTTTGGGTTGTTTGTTTTAAATCAAGCCTTCTATTCCTTCCATCAGGGATTCTGGTTCACAGCATCTACACCGAATTCCTGAGTCACTTTATCATTTCAGAAACCTTTACCACTGCTTTTAGCAGTTTCTTTGAACAATGAAAGCAATTTCTGACAAGCTAATATGCACATGGAGGCCACCTACAAGAAAAGCCTACCTTTCTGCAATTCTCTAGACCAGAATACAAGTTCTGCTCTCAAGAGTAAAAACCACAATTACTGGTGGCTACTACACAATTTACCTGCAGCCTCTCAGAGAGGCACATTGCACTGTTGTAACAGCCTACTAATAGCAAGAAAAGGCTACTTACTTCCCAGCTACATGAGCATTCTCCACATAAGCAAGTGCTGCTTCCAGTCCTTTCAACTGAGCCACAGCATTGGCGTCTGTCACAAATTTCTTTATCAATCCAAGATACTTGGACCACTCTGGACTCTTTTCATCATCTATCTTCTGGAAGAGTTTAAGAGCTTCTTCATAACCATTCAATCTGGCTTTCCACAGCTGGAAGCAGAAATCAGACATTTATTGTTGCACTAATACATTCTTGACTCACCAGTCTCACAAAATTCTACAGTCACAGATGAAAGTGTGCTCACTAAGGCAGCACCTGCCACATTTCTCATCAATGACTATAACAAATAAGATACAATAGGACAACACACTTGCTCTTGTCCTTCCAAAAACGATCTGGCTAGGGAGATATCCGTCTTCCTCACTGCTCTTCGTAAGCTGTAACAATCACTGATGAGTAGGTGGGAGTCCAACAATAGTTGCAGCTACAGATGAGTAATATCTCCACATGAATGAGTGCATTGATCTTTCAGTGCACGAGCTTACGCAATACAGATTATCATGCTACTAAATTCTGCTTAATAAATGTTATTCAGCCTCTGGCTTGGCCAGAACTGATGTAGTTTCAGATCTGTTACATGTCTGCTGGGCAGCTGTCAAGATAACCCAACTATGGTGTACTTAAATAGAGCACCACAGAATCACCACAGCACAGGTACACATCAAGCCAAACTCAAAGACAAGATTTCTTACCTTGTGCTCACATTTCTGGTCAATGGGCAGTTTCATCCACTCACTGTCGTCCCCCATTGTGATTCAGGTCCTTTCTACAATTACAGTAATTCCTGTGGAGATAGGGGTAAGTTACTACACTAAAATGCATGTCAGGTGCTACCCACAACATATCTCTATTTTAAAAATCAGATAAACCATAGACAATTCTGTAGCAAATCTTATTGCTCCTGTGCAACCCAAGCTTGTAATTGTATTTAGGTATGCACTTTTGTCAGCCCTGGAAAGCTACCAGAAGCCATTAAAGATTAGAGACTAGTGCAATTTGTAATATTTCAGACACTAAGTCTCTATTTGTGAAAGTTTTAGCAAGCTGAGAAGGCATGCAGTGTATAACCTCGCCTAAGCTTGAAGACTGTACTACGAGTAAGGCACTAAACTGAAATAAGTACCCATCAACACCACAAAACTGACTCTTACTGACACATGCTTTCAGCAACAGGTGCCATGAATCAGTGTCAAAAAATAATTGGGTGCTGGTGTAAGGACAGCCATTTTAACAGCCTGACAAACACTGCAACTGAAATGAACAGGGCAGCGAGAAGAACGAAGCCCATTTTTGCAAGCTGGGCACTTTATGCCCTAATTCTAATGTAGCCAGTGTCAGCAACTATCTACAAGAGATCAATTTCTTACCACACGCATAAGGCTCAAATTCTTACTCATTCAAGTTCCTAAGTGTTTTCCTCCCCTCACTCCTTTCCTTTTTATTAAAATAGGAATACTAACCATAAGGGTATGAGATGAGACCTCAGGCTCAATGGCCACCTCAGACATACTGTACAGGTTAATAATGGGAGAATTTGCCTGATGCAAGGAAGCTGGCAAAATCAAAGTAGAAGCAATGCAGTGAGGGCTCCCTACATAATTTACACCAACAAAAATAATCAGACCAGAAGTACCAGCACACCAGTTCAAATGCACAGAGTAAGACAACAAAAACTCTAAAAGCTGGCCAGCACACACAATTCATCACTAAAATGCATCTATCAATTTACCACTATGAATGCACAACAGGAGCAGAATATTCCTAATACAAATTCAGCCTATGCCAGCAAAGCTGCAGAGGTTAACCTACAAAACATTTCACCTAATGCACAGAGGTTCTCTGCAGAAAATTAACCCCAGGAGCATAATTTCACTCGTGTAAGTTAATAGAAACAAATTCTCCCAAGCCTTCCATCAGCCACAGAACAATAGCATACAGCTAACTCAGTAGCAAAACTGGGCCAGCAACAGTTCACAATAAAAACTGCCTTTTTATTTCCTTCCTGGATTACTTGGAAGGTATTTAAAAAAACCAAACAAACCAACAACCCAAACTTCCCATAACCAAAACTCCCACCAGTCACCACCACACACCTCCATGCCAATCTACACTAAGCTTACCTTAAACATTTCTAAATTCCTCTGGTTGTTAACACTGTTCTCACTACAATTGCATAAACCTGCTGATTTCCACAACAGCAATAAACCAAAAGTCAATGTCTGGACAGAAGCTGACAATGCATGCATTAAATTCACCTAAAGACAAGTGTAGCCAGTGATTGTTATGGTTTGTCCTTCTCATTTCACAAAGTGATGTAGATATCAGTTTGTAACACGAGCACAACAGTACGGAGAAGTTTGCTTTTTAAGCAAGAGGCAAAAAAAGTATTGTTGAGAGGGACAAAAGATGAAGACTTAGCTAACCCTTAGAACTACAAACCCTTGAAAATGAAGGAATCACTCAGCACATGAAGTACACAGAAGTAAGGCTACTTAAAGCCCATCCTACTGAACCATTCATTCTGGTATGTTATGTTTTAAAGTGTACAAGCTACTGAAAGAAAAGAAGTCTGGGTTAATTCTTGTCACCCCATTCCTCCATGACAAGAGTTGACAAGAAAAAGTTACTCTGACTTAAAAGTTACAATGAAAATACAACTCAAGTTTGGAAAAGCTGAGAGTTATGAAGGTTAACTCTCAATCTACAGACAAGAGTTTATTCTACAAGCTTGTCGCTAGTTACAGCCAAATTAGCACCTTCAACACTAAAGAGATGGCAGGAGAGGAGATGCAATAAGCACCACACATTTACTTGTATGACATTTTGCTCTAGCTTAGTTATGTTTCAAAATATTGATGAAAAAGTCTATACATTTAATTTTGAGACTACTATAATTCAGCTTCAAATATCTTTTCCCAAAGCTCAAGACCTTGTTTATATTTACCAGTGTGAGACCAGCCCTTGCTTCTAGCCCGAGGCACAGTCCCAAGAGTGTAAGAGCTGGCCATGGGCTGAATTGGTGGCTCCATTTAGTAGATAAGTATCAGTAAGATGATGATTTTAACTGCTCTGGCAAGGAGGCTGGACTAGATCTTTTGAGGTCACTTCCAGCCCTTAAGATTCTGTGGTAAGAGGTCAACAAGGAAAGGGAATTAGTCTGACTTTTTGCACTGAAGACCCATCTTGCAACAGACCCTGCTTCCATCTGTTTAAACTCTTCCGAAACACTGACTTGTTTCTCTGCCTAAACCTCTCCCTCGTTCTCTTACCCCTCCTTGAACCTGCTGAGAGGGCTCAAAACTAAATGCAAGTAACAGCCTCCCAATTCAAACTAAAATACATTTTCCCTATAAAATACCCCCCCAACACCAAAACCAAAGACACCTCCAAATAAACAAAGAAAACAGCCACTACACACCCAAAGGCAAGACACTCCTGGCAAACAGAGGTGGGAGGTAAAGCTATATTTAACTCTGATTGTGATGATTTCTCTCCGAAAGCAAAAAATGAGACTGCATTCACATAAAAAAAACCTCACTGGGCAAAGGCTACAGGAATGCCCTGGTGTGAATGCAGTCCAAGCACCAGCCTTCCTTCCATCAGTCAAATTTGTTCTGCAGCCAAATGCCATCAGGACAGATACAGCTTTGCCAGTACAAGCTGTGTTTGCATTAGAAATACTTTCATCTTAAAGTGCTGGTGTAGAAACAATGGGGTATTTCCCCAGCGTGGATGCAGATGATGCCAACAGACACAGCAGTCTCTTCCCAAATGTGCCTTTGCCAAGAACACGAAGAGTTGAACTTCAAAGGAAACGAGGTAGTTTGGAATCTTGCTTGGGAACTTGGGAGTCATTATGTGCCTGTATCATTTTGTTGAGGAAAGCACGAGGAACCAATACAAAGACAACAGTTTTTCATCAAAAACCACAGAACGAGAAATAAAGCACTAAACACACTTGCCAGCAGCAGAAACACTGGAACAAGGAGTTTTGTCCCTGCACTAAGACAAACCCCCATCTATACCCCATTCCTTTTAGAAAACTATCAGCAGCATGAACTCCCTACTTCAACAATGTGCATTGCAAGGCTGACAGGGACTTACAAGTATTTTTACCCTATTGCTACAAAGTGTGAGCTCTTGCTTGCACACCCTAGTGATGCATTACAGAATCTAGAAGCAAAGGATCTAAGATTCCCCTTCCCAACATCACAATATACTCAACTTGGGGGAACACACATCATAGGGCAGACACAAGGAGGTGAGGTGGACCACCATGAAAGAGTGTGTATTTTCTCACTCCCCTTATTTTCCCGTCTGGTCAAGTCAGTTCCCTTGCTATTTTTTAGTTGCTAGCATCTACAACGGTTACTTGAATTATAAAATGGGTTAAGTTGCCTTCTGTGCTGAACCTGGCATCTAAAAATAGTGGTAAAATTATACTCCCTCCCACCAGTAACTTACAAATCCCCTCAGAACACAGAGTTTATCAAAAAAAAGCACTCCAATCAGAGGGAGAACTTCTTCAACATCCCATCTTTCTAGCTCCATCACTGCTCCTGCCTGTCCTAATGCATGTCCTAATCTTGCGCTGTCTACATCTTGCATTTACCAGAATAAAAGGCTGTTGTTTCTCCCTTCAATTAAGTCACTGGGTTCTGTATCTTAGTAGAACAGCTCACATTTGACAAACAGCTTGTTTTTTTCCAAACCTTCTTTGCAAAGGCCATTACTCCTCAGCATCCAAATAGTAAGTAGCCTCATTATACAATAATGCAGCTAAATTATGCTATTACTAGTGAATTTGCAGCAGTGAAGTGTTTGACCTACATAGCCTCCTTGTTACTACAACTCAGAACAGACGGATTTAAGTCTCTCGGTAACAATATTACTCTGGGGAGAATCCAGAAAACAAGACCTCCAATGTGACTGAACCACCAAAATCAGTTTTGTGAGAGAGGTTTGTTACTAACATGGTCAACAGAACATTTCCAAAAGCAAGTCAGCTGAGGAATCAGTGATGGGAGATGAATAACAAACCCTCCCTGACAGTTCTTGGCAAGACAAGTCCCTGTGTTATGGAGCAGTGAGGAACCGAAGACCATCAAGGAAAGAATAGAACGTCTTTCAGAGGGAGGCCACGCAAAAGCAGCAAGAGCAGAAAATATTTACAAGGCAGCACAAAAAGCAAGAATTTCCAGTGTGAAAGTGTGAATTCCCCACTGAATCTAAATGTATCAACACATTAAGGGATTATGGGAAAGCATCAATACATGGAAGTTTGGATTAACCACTCCCTGTTCTGAACAGCTCCTCCTCAGCTGCTAAAGAAACGCTTCCTCTGCTACAGTTTGAGGGCTGAATAGCATCAAGCTTATAGCCTCATAGTATGGGGTACTGCTAAAGAATATCCTTTATTGTAAACATCATGAAGTGTGCTTTACTTTGAAGCACACATTTATCACCTATCCATATATTTTACTGTGAATATTCACCTTCCAGCTCATTTGCTACGGAAGATATGCAATGGCAACCTAGGAAGCCATTTTATGCTAAACAAAAGCAGATGTTTTACTGATACAGATTGTCCACTTCTCCTTACTCACCACCATCTATATCAGCATTGCACAAGAGTGGCATCAAGTACTCCGCTACCTCGAAAGCTTCTCAAAAACTTTACTCAAAGGAGTAAGTTCTGAGAAAGCAAGACCAGGCTTTTTAAAGGAAAAAAAAAGGGGGTTGAAAACTTCTAATAGAGTAGGGCACACATTTGCAGAGCAGATTACTTTATGTCACGTTTCAGATGAAACTCTACTTCTCAGCAGACAGCTCCCTGTCAGTGCAGCCCACAGTATTCCTAGCAGAAAAAAAACCACAATTATTGATGCAATGGCAGTTTTGGGTCATATTTGCTCTCTGGTTCTGAAAATATGAAGTTTCTCTTTCTTAGAAGTTTAGCCTTGCATGTTTCACTATTTGCCAGCTAAGCTTTCTCACAGACAAGGTATAAAGTATCTTAGAAAATAGGTTGAGAAATTCAACTAGTAATAATACAGTTCAATTTCTATTTTACATAACACCTGGACACACTATAAATATTTTGAACAGCACACAGACCTAAGAACTACAGCCTGTGAAATAACAATTGCTTGAGTAAATTCCACATAATCTACAGGAAAAATGAAACACACCTAACAATCCTGAACTACAAACACATGCTAAAGCAGCAAAGAGTCAGAAGAACTTTCAGTCAGATTATAAACTCGCTTTCCAGCTTCAGTCTGCGTATCTTTTGATGACAGACAAAAAAACAAGAGGTTAAAACACACTCATAGAAGATAATTTGCTGCTTAGGCAATAAAAAGCTCCTATGATTTTAGAGAATGCTGCCTTCAATTAAAAGATTAATTAGAAGTTGCAAGATACAGAGACTCTTGATGAAAGGAAAGCAAAAATCTCAATAATAAAAAATAAGGAGGAGAAATGCATGCTAAAAGGGAATTGTTTTGCTGGCTGGGGAGTAGATGGCAGCTGACAGAAGCTACTGCTTCAGCAGCAACAGAATGGCATCCAAGAATAAACAGCATTAAATTTTCTCTTGCCTGCTCCAACTCCCATGTCCTAACCTAGATAAATGACATCTTAATAGCACAAATAGTAAGGGTAATGGTAAGAGACATTGGTAGGGGAGGTAAAACGTATTTTTTCCCAGAGAAATTAAGTATCTAATACACAATCTCTGAAAGTAACTGAGGCCTTTATTATTCTCCCCCGTGAACCTTAAAATAAGAGGTGACACTATATAAACTGACCTTTTGTTACAGCTAAGAGCAAAATCTGTTTGTCACTGCACGGGTAAGGCTGGAGTGAGGCCAGGCTCACAGAGCAGAGAGGGGCAAGAGGGAAAAGGGCAACCCACGGGCACGTCAGTGCATACTGACATAATTGTAAGGGTGGCCGGCTGGAGTGAAAGATGCCAGCGGTGCCACGCTCGTCAGCCGCAAAGTCCCCCATCCCCCGAGATGTTTACAAAGGCTCATGTGATGCTCTTTAAAAGGCCGGCCCGAACTGCCGATGAAGGCAAGCTCCCGCAGAGCCATCACACCGCAGCACCGATCGTCCAGAGGCAGAGCATCCTCCGGCGCGGCGGCAGCGGCTCCACCGCCCGTGCGTGCGCAGCAGCAGCCCCCGCGCCGCCCGCAGGCCCGTCCTCGCCTCGTTCCGCGGCTGTGCGGCAGCAGGCCGCGGCGGGGCCGGGGATCGCGGCGGGGCGCGGAGCTGCCCGCCCGGGCATTG